>JAOUQW010000002.1:4906646-4919789 GCA_028565825.1 Olivaichthys viedmensis | reverse complement strand
ATATGATCAGAGTGCAAGCGGGGACTCCGGCAGGTCTAGCTATGACAGCATAACTAAAAGGGAGAGCCAGAAGGTAAGTGCTCATTGCTCTATAAGCTGCAAAAGATTCCTGGTTAAGTTAAATTTCAGTTGTATTTCAAACGTATCTAGATATTTATTATGATTTTAGTGTGTCAGTTTTTAGTATGACGGCTTAAATAAAGATTTGACCCAAAATAAGGAAAGAGGGGGTGAGGAGACCTTCCAAGATACGCATTGCATTAATAATGTGTTTAAATAAGTTCCCATTTTTCTGCTGTTAATCTGTTACCGTTAGGGGAATTAAATCATATTAACAGATTGGCAGTCATTCGTTGTTATCCACGTTAGGGTTTTTTGTTTTTTTTTTGCCTGAACTATTACTTGAAAAATATTCTGGGACAAACTTGGCTTCGTGTGCCGAGTCTGAGTGTGTTGCCATGTTCACTTTTTCAGCCCGTTCCCAGAGGTTGCTGAATCGGTGCAGGAAGAGTTGGATACGTACAGAACCCAAGAGGACGAGGTCAAGCGTCTCAAGAGCATCATGGTAGGTACAAAGACGGCACTTTTTATGTCGTCACATGGACTGTTTCTGTACAGAATGGTACATTTCTGAAATAGTGCTGCTGACATTTTAATTTTCTCCACAGGGCTTAGAAGGGGAGGACGAGGGAGCCATTAGCATGTTGTCGGATAACACTGCCAAACTTACCTCAGCCGTCAGGTGAGACAGAGTGAGGCGTGGAAAAAAAAAGACACTTCATTTACTCTACTAGATAAAAGTGTATAACGTGACAATCGTATACGTACACTTTGCAGTGCATTTTTAAGTTACATTTAATATTATCTGTAACCATAGATGATTCTAGCCTGAACTTCTACCTTGTTGTGTTGGGTAAGATAGGTGTTATATATGTGACAGACAGTCTTCCTGCCTGGCCTCTTACATCTGTGCTCTCAGGTAACAAAATCATTCTGTCCCCAAACAGTTCTCTTCCTGAGCTTCTAGAGAAAAAGAGACTGATTGACCTTCACACCAATGTTGCTACAGCGGTTTTGGACCACATTAAGGTGAGTACTGTACAAGAGAAAATGTTATTCATCTCTTGGATTACATTTTCTCAGCACATACCGTTATTTCCTGACGGCCCGTTGTCTATTGTTCCCTGGCTACTGACTGACCTGTATGTTCCGTCCACAGTCTCGCAAGCTGGATGTGTACTTTGAGTATGAGGAGAAGCTGATGAGCAAGTCCACTCTGGACAAATCCCTACTGGACATTATCAGTGACCCTGATGGTGAGGTTCTGTGACATGCAACAACATGGGCCTCTCTTACTTTTCAATTTTCTTGCTTCTGCTGTGTTTTCCTAAAACAGTGTGCAAATTCTTATGTATTTTTTTAAATAAAATAAATAAATGGCATTTTTTTTCTGTTGGACCACGTAATAAGAATTTGCCGATTCCGTGCATTGCCATGCGTTGCCATGCATTTGTTAGTCTAAAAACAGTTGAATCATAGGAGATCAAATAAAACTAAATGTTTGAGTAACTTATGCCCAAGCCCCTTAATAGGAATCAGTTGTTCCTTCTTTTTCATCTGGCCTTCCTCCCCAAAATAAATCTTGTCCCTGAGGAGAAGTGATCAGCTTTAAACGTCTCTGATGCTAGCTGAGGACAGAATGTGTTTTCTCTCTTGCCAATGTTGAGGTTTTTGAAGACTCATTTTTTTTATCTCCCCAGGCTCTATTCATAGGTTTCTGATGAGTACACAAGCTTCTCCACTGGCATTGACCATAATAATAATTAAATACCTTTTTTCAAGTTTTGAAACTATACAGGGTTCCATTGTTCTGCAGTTCAACCAGCTCTTAAAATAAGTCTTGTGAATTGTTACTGGACAGGAAACCTTTAATGATGGATTAAAATTTTTGTTGGTAGCTGGAACACCAGAGGATAAGATGAGACTGTTCCTGATCTACTATATCACCTCCCAGCAGCCGCCATCTGAGGTAAGGTTACATGCTTCTTATGCTACAGTCTCCCCAGATTGTGTGGGCCCATAGCAACCTGGTGTTTTGTAGAGATGGCTTGTGGTAGGCTCTCCTGGTGTGCACTTTCGGTAAAAGGTTTATTCTAATTAGCGGTAGATGCATGGATGTCAATGTGTAGCACAGGACCGAGCCAAACACAGTATGTGTGCTTCACGCGATACCCTGTCTGTGTTCTAAAAAGCCTATTTTCAGATCCTGCTGAAAAGCCTTGTTGTTCTTTGGGACACATGTGGTGCAGGTTTGAGGAACACTGACACCCTTTGATGCCATGGCCAAGCTTTATTACTCTTGTAGCCAATAATGCAGGATTGTTCGGCTCATGGCAGGGCCTCTTTTGTTGGACGTTACATAACCGGACAGAAGTATGGCAGTCTGAGTTCCCTCCGATCTTTAGAGGTAGGGGAGGCAGCCAAGAGATCAAGCTGGGATGTAGATGACCCCAGACTGGAGAGTGTCCAGACTCTGCCTCCACAACAGTGACCACAGATTACCCCTGAATCTTAGGTCCCCAGCAGAGGAAGCATTCTGACCAGGGCTATGGGCGGAGAACCCTGCTGTCTCCGACTATCGTGCTGATCAATGCAGGCTGCTGAAGCATGTCCTCTTCAAAAGGGGATGTTGTATTTATAGGACAAATAGCTGAAGTTGAGCAGGAAATCTTTTTCCACGTATTCTGGTATCCTTCCTTTCATCTGTGTCTCTCTGAACCACAGCTCATTATTGTTGGCTAATACTTTGCTCAGACTCAGCCATTTTCTTGTTTGTTTTATGTGTTAGTAATGATGTTGGTGAAATCAAAATGGCTTCCTTGCTGATGTGGTATAGACTAAAGTGTCTCTAAGAGGACTGAGGGTTTGTCCTCATCCTTCATACAGTGGGGTGCTGACAGAACCCTAATGACTAGTGAACCATCTCAAATCCATCATTACGTCTTTACGTCAATAGCCTTTTGGATGTTATTCTTGATTAAAAATGTTGAATAAATATCTTTTGAATCTCAGACAACTTGTTCCTTGCAGGGTGACCTTGAGCAATATAAAAAGGCTTTGATTGACGCTGGCTGTGACCTCTCCCCCTTGAACTACATAAAGCAGTGGAAGTGAGTTCTTGCCAGTGTTAGAAAACGTGTCATAACGTATCACAATAAAATTCACAGGAACAAATTATTAGAACTTATATAATCCGTTTTCCAGAGCTTTCACGAAGATGGCTGCTGCACCAGCCAGTTATGGCAACAGTGGAGTGAAACCAATGGGGTATGAAGCTATATCAAGTTTAATTTAATAGAAATTAAGTCATTTTGTTGATGCAATGTGTTACAAAAGCAGAGATTTAAAGTGACCTGTCTGTTATTTCTTAGCCTTTTCTCCAGAGTGATGAACACTGGCTCACAATTTGTTATGGAAGGTGTGAAGAATTTGGTCTTGAAACAACATGTGAGTATAAACCCACTGTTATGACTGTTGTCAAAGGGGGCAATCTCTCAAATATGCAGTTTCCCAAACAGCTTTCAACTCCTAGCGAGAGATGTGACCATACGTATGTGACTTGGCAGTACGTGGCATTGTTTATACTCTGGGCTCCTAATCTTTTTCAGCGCATGATTCCAGACTTATGCCAAGAAAAAAACTTGACTGGTGTTGTGACAATCTGTCATAATAACTCTGACAAATTTCTGAACTATGACTCATAGCCACTTAACAGACAACACCGTCTTATTTATACTTTTAAAAAGGTGATTTTTCCAATATACAGTGGCTTGCAAAAGTATTCAACCACCTTGAAATTGATCAAACTTCCCTGGATTACGAATGATACTTACACACATTTGCCCAGTTAGTATTTTTATTGTGGACTCCGATGCTCTGACAGTAAAATTTAATAGCCAAATTGAATTGTTTGTCTGCAGATATTTTAAAGAAAATTAAAAAATGAAATATGGATTTTGCAAAAGTGTTTATACCCTTCTGCTTTGGAAGCTCCAGTCTTACACAGATAAAAAAAAAAACAAGGACACAATTGCCTCTTAATTGAACGTAATTGGTTTCTACCTGTGAACCATTAAATACATAAAATAATCAATTTGTGTAAAAAACGTCAACCTGAAGTAAAGGGGCAAGAATGATGACTAAAGAGCATCCTATAGAAGACAGAGTTAAAGTCACACAAATGCATACATTAGGAAAAGGGTACAAAATAATATCCAAGCGTTTGGCGCTCCCAGTGTGCACTGTGGGGTCAATAATCACAAAGTGGAAGCTGCATCACACAACCCACACACTGTCTAGATAAGGCTGCTCCTCAAAACTAAGCATCCAAACAAAACATAGACAGACCAACAATCACTGTGATTAGTAGACATGGGGGCATCATGTTAAAACTGTAAGAAGAAGGGATAAAGCAAAATAGATGGAGATGCAAGAGGTGAGTGCAAGAGGGCCTGCTCCAGTCTACTATGAAATGGTGGCTTGTTCTTGGAGCAGGACAATTATCCCAAGCCCAATGCAAAAGGAAAATTGGAGTGGCTCAAAAACAAAAAGGTGAATGTCCTAGAGTGCCCCAGTCAAAGTTCTGACCTCTATTACATTGAGAATTTGTGGCACTATTTGAAAATTGCAGTCTACAAACATCATCCAACCAACCTGGACAACCTGCTGCAAATCTGTCAACACAAATGGGAAAAAAAATCAATCCGGAACAGTGTGTAAAGCTGGTATATACTTACCACAAAAGACTTAAAGCTGTTATTGCTTCAAAAAGTGGCTCAATCAATTATTAATGTGTGGGATATAAATACTTTTGCAAGACCCATATTTCAGTTTTTCATTTTCTTTAAAATATCTGCAGATAAATAATTAAATTTGGCTATTAAATTTTACTGCCAGAGCACTTGAGTCCACTATAAAAAATACAAACGGGGCAAATGTGTGTAAGTATCATTCGTAATCTGAAAATGTTTGATAAATTTCAAGGGGGTTGAATACTTTTACAAGCCACTGTAGTTCCAACATAGCTCTTTATTTGTGTAACATTCACTTGGGTCTCTATGCATTAGCAAATATTTAAGTGAAGAAGCTTTCAGATAATAATGGAACCAGTTTTTGCTCACAGTTTGTGCAGGTGAAACAAATTATACACTGCAGTTAGTAACTGGACAATGACAATTTGACTGTGGACCCCAGCACATTGGATTTGAAATAAAACAACAACTATGAGGTCAGGCTGTTGGCTTTAATTACAGGGCATTTACAACTATATTGACTAAACCATATAGAAATTGTCCTCACGTTTTACGGGAATATGCCGGTAAAGCAGGACATCTTGGGCTGAAAAACTAGGATAAATCAATTAGAGACATCGCCAAACCATTATGGGCTTTTTTCCACTACACAAAGTACCAGAAACCTTGGCACTAGAAAACTGGAACTGTGCTTTTTCCATTGGCCATTGGCCCAGGCACCCAGTTGTATGATTTTCCAAAACAAGAACCGGGCCAAACTGAAACCAACACAACTTTGGATTCTAGTTTATTTTCCACCTTGACTTGAGAAACTGGATTGGTCATAGTGATGGCAGTAAACGCAACTACATCATCATTACAGCTGGCATTGGTGCTACTCTTAAGTTCAACATACTATAGAAGAAATGTGGTTTAACATTGATCCTTTGTCTGATTGGCATTTGGTTAACCAGTTTATATTGGCTGCAACTAAATTACTGACAAATTTCAGTGAGCTTTTAAATTTCATCATTAATCACAACAGGACAAAAAAATCCGCAATGTGATCAAATGTATGTGATTTCATTTCAACCCATTGTTGACGAAACAAAAAAAACATTGGAATGACGTTATCGACAACTTAAAAAGCTCTGTGAAGTCAGATGATCACCACAGATGATCAGAAAACAGGCTGTTTGTGCAGGCGCAATAGAAAAAAGTGTGAAAATTAGATGGATCATGGATTTGTCAAATGCTAACACAAAGAAATAAGAGTGATCTCGAGTATTTAAGCATTAGTAAACCTCAAGGATGGGAAGACCAGGTCACAATCCACTGAACTAGTTCCAGTTCCACCAATTTGAGAGACAACATGATTAGCAGGATAGCTTAAGCTACAGGTAGCACGAGGCTTTTTTCTTAGCAGCAAGATATGGAAGACTGGAGGACAAAGTAACAATATACCATTATTTCAGATTCCCTTACCACGCTATGCCATCCTACTGGTATACAGACACACCCCTGCTTGACTTTTTTTTTTACAGTGGATCCTGCTCCACTTTGAGTTTCAATGTCTGTTCTCCAATTATTGGTTGATTTATTAATCTTATCTTTTCCCCTCATATAGAATTTGCCAGTTACTCGGATCTTGGACAACCTGATGGACATGAAGTCAAATCCGGTGAGTCGTTTCTCTCCATCTCAGATATTCCTCTTAATATGATGCAAGATACCCAATTTGACAGTGCTAATGATTATTTTTCTTGCCTCTTAATGTCTGTACATAGAGTAACCCTGAACATGTCATTTTAAGCCATTAAAAATAAACTGAGTTGGAGTTCTGTATTTGAATCTCGATTTGCATTGCCATATTCTCGGCTATTACTATAACACTAGCCAAACCTGCCAAAATATACCATAACGTTCAAAACTATTTTGTTCATAAGTAACATTAGCTTAGTTAGCTAGGTAGCTTAGCACGGAGGTTCTGCGGCTGAAAGTTACTGGGCACTACGTCATCCTCTAATCTTGGATGTGATTGGTCGAAAGCTGTGGAGCTTATTTAGTGACATCACTAACTGAGCTCATCTGTAACACTCCCCGAATCAGTTTTTATGGAATTACGGAGAAAGTCTCCGTTTTAAATGGAAATATCTTGACGCAAACACCGATCTATATAATCAGCCGTCCAAGAAGGGTTAACCATTTAAAAATCACGTTTGTGAATTCAGGGGTATTTACCAAAAGAAAAAAGACCAGCCTCAGCATTTTAGGGTTATTGCAGCAGACTGGCCAGTTTGCATTAGTGCGTGTAGTTTGGGACACTTAATCTGCTCTGCACAGAGCGGTGAAGAGGCTCTTTGAGCACACAGAGGGCACAGAAAGAGTCCAATTCAGGCAATCTGATCTGCTTTGTTAATGCACACTGTCTCAACCAGGGGGACACCTGCAGAGAGAGAGAGAAGAGAGGAAGGGACGGGGATGGTTTACAGTGATCAGACACTGAAGTATTTTGAAGTGTTCCATTTAGATCCTCTGAGGCAAAGATGCAAACTCTTGACAGCTGCTTCTCTACTAATGAACCACTTAAGATTCTTACGATCTCTGTGCATTAAACATTTTTCTGAAAAATTATACCGTAGCTCAGCAGCTTGCAAACATTTAAGGAAAAAATGCTTACAGCAGCTTAATTTGTGTTTGTAGGCTGCCCAAACCAAATTACACTGGTTAAAGTGCCAATACCTATTTAAAAACCTCAATGTGTTGCAGCACATTGACCACTTGGCTCCAACCTACTAGGGTGTGAGGACTTGAGTCGAGATAGCAGAGCTAAACAGAGAAGCTTAATGAAAAGAAGGGTAAGCTTAGCAAAGCATGCAGTGCAATTGTAATGCTAGCTTGTCTACAGCAGCGTTTCTATCAGTTGTCTTGTATATTAGAAATACACCATAGTACCATACCTATTCTTTGGTCAGTACATACCATTAAGGTACCAAAAGGTACAGCTACTTAATGCTCCCAACCTACATGTTGTCCTTAGAAAGAGAAGGGTTAAAAGGCTTTGCTTTTTCATATCGTCACCATGATTCCATAAATCCAGAAGCCTCTGTATTTGTACTGCATGAGCTTTGTGTTGGTCGAGAAATTCCCCTTTAGCACATTGCTTCATTTCAAGTTGTTGTTGGACTGTTTTAAAGGAAAAGTCTGCCTTTGAGGCTGCTGAGGTTGTGTCTCTAACTCTAACTGCCGGGGGAGTGATTGATGCTAATCTTTTATAAATGTGGAATTGTGTAAAGAGGATATGATGTGGCAAATGTCCGACACCTTTCCAATAATAAGACTTCTGGGAGCTCCATTCAAATAAGTCTTATTGTAGTCTCCCAGAATGACACTTTCAGAACTAATTTCATGGCTGCAGCATTGTAATGTTTTAATTCTGGTGCTAGGACTAAATCACCTTGCTTGTGTCTTATCACTTCTAACTCTTGTCATCTGTCGTGTATATACCACTAACTAGCTAGCTTCCAGCTTTCTCTCAGTGACACAAAGAAATTGCTTTCTTCCGAAACACGCTCAGCTTTTCTCCGCTGGTCCTCACTCTTTTTGCTGCAGTGGACAGATTATGGAATCTCGTTACAGACTGGAAATGCTTATGGTGTACCAATCGCAGCCCCTGACCAGACACTTGAATCAGACATAAGAATATTATAATTTTTCTCAGCTACTGGAGTTACAGAGCCCAATACAATGCATCTCTTGTTGGGGAAAAGCAGAGGAAGAGAGCTCTCCAGGTCCTAATGCCTCTGCCCGCTCTTCAGACGGGCCTCGCAGAGACGCGTGTAATCGCCCTAGACCGTCCAAAAAACAATAGCGCCAGGCTCAATGAATTGTGTTCCCCACTTGTTATTAGTGTTAGCCATCACCCAACAAAGGAGTAAACTGATAGCACAAAAATCTGGAGCATTTATCCGTTTGGAAGCAGCCATAGTGCTCCTCTTTCAGAGAGCTGCCGGCAAAGTATTTCTTCTCGTGGTGAAGTATGTGCGGGAGCGGGGGATCTGCCAGGCCACGCTGACTGAGGTCCTGTGGGAGAGGAGACGGGCTTGGCCACAGCCGATAGGGAGGATAAGTGAGGGGGAGCAAAGCCATCGTCCCCGTTTCCAGAGACAGTTCGCTCAAATTTCGCAGACAGTGACGTCCGAGTTTTAGCGTGGAATTCTTCGAAGGTCATCGCCCAGAGATACGGTTGCTGGAAAGCATAATGCAGACCGATTTTAAACTGATAAGGGCTGATGATTTTAACTGATGTTGATTTGTCCATGTGCTGTATATACCCTAATTAATGCCGTGATTTTGTAGGAAACGGATGACTACAGGTACTTTGATCCAAAAATGCTGCGTGGCAGTGAAAGGTACTATGTACTGGAAGTGTTTTTAGAACTGATTTAGTAATAACATACCTGTATTTTATGTGTTTTTATGTGGTTCAGATCATGGCATCAATTTGTTGTTGTTTTTTTACTCCGTGTCACATATCAGACATGAGAGAAATTTGAAGTAAAAAAAAAAAAAAAAAAAACCCTGATTTATTAGTGCTGTGACTTCCTTCCCCAAAACATTTGGAGTAGCAAAGCTCTGTCATTTTTATTGTGTTATAAACTCTGTTAATTCACCACAAATGAAAATGACCATGCTAAATCTTCAACTCTATTATTTAATCCTCCTAGCTCCATTCCAAGGAACAAGAACCCATTTCAGGAGGTAAGTTTGAACTGTAGTTAATAACTACTGGTGGGTTGGCGTGACCTCGTGTCTGTGCTTTACGGATATACTGTGTAGAATTACTGTATAAGTTTACTTATATTACTGTATATATTTTTTAATTATACAGGAACATTTTTCAGAGAGCAATTTTTCAGAATCGGCCAGTTTATCAAAGCATAATATTTTCCCGAATGTTCATGATTGTAACATAATGAATACAATGAGTTTATCTTTAAAGATGTTGACTATGGGTGATTTTGGCACGAGCCCCGGTAATCTGGCAAGGCCTGAGCGTTAATCTATGCTCAGGCAGTACAGAGCTCTGATTAGGCCCTTCTGCTCAGTAGCTAATAAATAGGCCTGGAAAATTAGTGGCCACTTACTCAAATTCTGCCCGTTGGAATGTCACTGTTGTCAAGCAGGGAAAGTTATGTAACATAAGGAAGTGTTTTATTATTAAACTTTCATGCAATATCTGATGTATGTGTATTATTTTACAGGCCATTGTCTTTGTCGTTGGTGGGGGCAATTACATAGAATATCAAAATCTTGTTGACTACGCAAGGGTATTTTTTATTTTTATTTTTTTACTTCTAAATGGCTTTCTGGAGAAATATAGCTCATGTGCTGCTGATGACGGTGGATGATGATGATTTTCTCCTCGCAGGCCAAGCAAGGGAAAAGGGTGATGTATGGCTGCAGCGAGCTGTTCAGTGCAGCTCAGTTCTTGAAGCAGGTATTATCCCCCTCAGCATCTTCATAAAGGCTGCACTACATTCCATAACAAACAATGTATTAGTCATGAGCACAAAGAGAATTTGATGAAAAAACATGAATTGCATTTAAATGTATGGCTGCTTCGTGTCAGAGTAGAACTGAGAATGACAAGTCACAAGAATATTTCACATTTATGGACTGAACCCTACTGCAGTACCATTCATTGAATTATTCCTCATAGCCAAGTGCACTCTGATGCTTCCTGCTCCCCAAACAAATATGTCTTAGACATGATGTGTCATTTCTTCAGTAATTATTTTCAACTCTCTGGTAAATGTGCCATTTCCTGCACAGGTAAATACACTATTAGAGAAAATGGTTCTTTGGATGGTTAATAGTTCTAGCTTTTTTTTTTTTTTTCATGGTTTCACTTGGGAACTTTTGTGAAAGGAAAAAACCTTCTGTTGCAGGGTTCCCCCAGAGAGACAAGTCGAAGAACCCTTTATTTAACCTAGATTTAACCTTTTTTCTAAAAAGAGAACAGTTATCTCATGCCTCCTTCCCTCTTTATTATTCTCCTTAGTCATGCAAACTCTTCCAATACCACCCAGTCTATAAAGGAGTAATGGAGATTAAATTTGACTTCTGTTTCAGTGAGCTGTTTGGTTCATATACCTCATATACCTTTTCTCCACAGCTCTCCCAACTGGGTCAGAAGTAGGACAAACCTTGGGAATCACGCCCAGAGTCCTGTTTTTCCAGCTTTCAAATCTACAGTCAAGACCTCGCCATTTATACACCATTGTCCTTCTAACAACTGAATTGCTAATATTCCATGTACTTTATAACGTTTAGCATACGGTTATTTAATGAAAATAAATAACAGAACTGTCAATAAAGTTTGAGTCTCACACACAAAATAGACTCCTTGACTCCATGTGCATTTTATGTGCCTTAGCAGGATGGCTTTTAAAGTAAGCCCGTCTTAACTGAGTGATAAACATACCAACAGATGTAAGATTAATAGCGCATGTATCATGACATGACATCTTCGTGGTTAACAGTCTACAGATTCAGTCGGAGAGCAGAGCTGAGTGTCTTAAGTGATTTGGTGGCAGTGACTGGAACTGTCCCAGACAAACTCGGGCCTTAATAGGCTTAGATAATTACGTACTTGGTGCATAATCATACGTGCAGCCCTGATGCTCTTAAGGGCAGTGTGTCTGGTGTGGTAACTAACGTGGGTACTGTGGAACCCCAGCAAAGTGGAGACTTGAACCAGAGATGAGTCCCATTTAGCAGTTTCAATTCATGCAGTCAGCGCCTTTTTCATTTATTTAAAATGGATTCTCATAATTTCTCAAATGTTACAGTATACCATGTTTCAGGAGGAGGAGAGACAGCAATTGGTGTCTATTTGGTGATGCTAGGTATTAATGTAGATAATTAACTTGTTATAGATTCTTTACTGACTTGGACATTAATTCTCCAAAGGGACACAGCTTGGTACTGAACTAAATTATCTAGTTATTTTAATTAATAATGTAGAAATAAGAGTAGCCTTAGACCATTTTTGGAAACCGTTTTTGGAAAACTGGTGGATGTGATTTTTGTCTCATTGATAGGCTGGCTGTCTTGGATTGGAAATGGAGTTGTGATATTACTGTTGACCAAACAAAGGAAGTCTCTCGAGCCACAGGATTTCTTAACACTTAACCTCGCTGTTTCTGATGCTGGTATTGCAATTTTTGGGTACTCTCGTGGAATCCTTGAAGTTTTCGATGTGTTCAAGGATGATGGATATCTGATACAGACATTTTGGACATGTAAGGTAAGTAATAAATCATACACAGTGTAAGGGGTAAAGTAAGCTGTGACATTTTAGGAGCAAGAATTCTGTTTTTGTAACAGTTGCTATAACTTAATGCATGATTTTGTCATGTATCACCAAGTTTTCTCCACATGGCACATGAAATCACATAATACTCCTGACAGGATTTTGTGCTTGTGCATGCGTACTGAATTTTCTGGACTATATATGTATGTATGTATGTATTCTGGACTATGGATGGATGGATGAATGAATGGATGGTCCTCTGTTTCTCACAAAATATTATATGCAGTGTCTTTTAGCAGGTGCAATGACTTGCAAAGCAACATGGATGTTTTGATGGCTAATGTGATACTCAACCACCACATGAAACTACTGTGAACCCATGCAGTTAAATTGAACATGAATATATGAATTGTATTTAACAGATAACATAAATAACAAATGCTATTGCTAATAACATCACTTAACAAAAATATCACCGTATGGAACACATTCTAACATCGTACTGTAATAAACATTGAAATTAAAGAAATAAGACGACTCGTATTCTTCAGTAATTTACTGCATACATCCAGGACCTGAAAAGCTGAAGGTGCCCTCCAAACATTTGCCTGATTATCAACTAGCTTGTAGGGAATTCGTAACAGTAAAGAAATCATTTGGAACAGTTCATGACCTCAGTATTATAAGGTTCTATCCGGGTAAAAATCCGTTTTTGAGATCTGGGGCATCAAAGTTTGGACATTCCAGATAGTAAAACTCTCAACAAGACCTACACTTTAAGCTTACTTCAAATTTACATTATCAAAAGTCTGAGACAATTATAAAGTGGATTTTTGAACACTGGCCAAACACAGCTAGAACCTTATTATTCTGTAAGCTCTAATACGCTTTGGTTTTATAAGGTTCTATCTGTCTGTTTCTCATTAAGCAGTCCCCCAATGCTAATTAATACAATCCTAATAAATACAGTCAAGCCGGAAAGTCTGCACACCCCTTTCACCTTCTCCACGTTTCATTACATTACAGACTTATTCT
>JAOUQW010000002.1:4878716-4892906 GCA_028565825.1 Olivaichthys viedmensis | reverse complement strand
CACCCCACTACCCCCCTCACTCATCACCCCGCCCCAGTCGATTCTCTTTCTCACTGCAGTCGAACCGCACTAGAGTTCGCTTGGAACCGATCCAAGACCACCTCACTCAGGCGGTCTCGGACCTGCCTAAACGAACCGCAGCGAGGGGGGAAACCGCACCTGGGTTCCATTCAAACGGACTAAAGACTGCATGAGTGACGGTGCCCGTACACTTTTCTCGCATATCCGAAGGCCCTTTGATGCGCAGGGCGTCTGGCCACACGCCCAGGTTGACCTTATGGTAGATCCGACCATGATTACCAGTGTCTCACAAGCAACATGGCAGCTCAGAATGGTTTCTTCCTTCTCTCTCAGGAGCGCTCAGCTTGCCTATGGAAGTGTCCAGCCAAACCAGCAGTGTTGACATCCCAGCATCTGGAGCAGGTACGGTATCCAAATTGAAGTGGAGATAAAAACATATTTTCATATACTCATATTTGCAGTCTATGCGGCACACATTGTTTTCCTTCTTGCAGCGAAGAAATCTGTCAAGAAGAACCTGAAGAAACCTCCAGCAGCAGCAAACAGAGGTGGGTTTGACTATGTGAAAATTCACATCCCAATTCAAAAGGGACACTTTGTCCTGTCTTTTGGAGGAGTGGACCAAAGTAAGGTAACTTTTACCTTGTTCCAGATTGCCAAGTGGATATAGCTCTGCTTCTGGACAGCAGCTACCACATAGGACATCGGCGCTTCAACCTACAGAAGAACTTCATTGGTAGACTAGCAGCAATGCTGAAGGTTGGACCAGATGGACCACATGTAGGAGTGGTGCAAGCCAGGTGTATAGCAAGTCTTTCAGTTTCATTTGTAATCTGCTATGTCATCAATGTGTACCAAAACCGACATTAAATAAAATGTTCACTTTTACTTTTATGTTCTCAGTGAGACGCCTCAGATTGAATTCTACCTGGGCAACTACAGCATGCCCAAAGACGTGATTTTTGGCCTCAAGGAGATATCTTACATAGGGGGCAATGCTAATACAGGTGCAAAATTCTACTTCAAACACATGACAAATAATAATAGTCATGCCACTAATAATTTGACTGAACCTTATGGGTCCATGAGACCCATAGTTTCTTTTGCTTTACATTCTCTGTTCTCTGTTATTCTCTTCACAGGCAAGGCCATACTACACACTGTAAGGAACTTTTTCAATCCTGACTATGGAGTGCGAAGAGGTCATCCACGAATTATTGTGGCCTTTGTTGATGGATGGCCTTCTGACAACTTGGAGGACGCGGCGGTATTGGCTAGAGAATCTGGTATTAACTTGTTTGTAGTGACTGTGGCCAAACCTATCCCAGAGGAGATGGGAATGGTGAGGGATCAAGACTTCATGAAAAAAGTAAGTTTCTTAAGACAGATCGAATGGATTAAATGAGTCAGAATATTTTGGAGTCTCTTCTGTTGGAAGAAAATAGTGGAAATAGATGGTCACTGACGACAAATATGTGTCTTACAGGCAGTCTGCAAAGACAATGAATTCTTTACAATGATCATGCCCAGTTGGTTCAGCACAAATAAGTTTGTGAAGCCTCTGGCTCAGAAGCTCTGCTCTGTTGACCAATTGCTCTGCAGTAAGACATGCTATAACTCAGTCAATCTGGGCTTCCTGATCGATGGGTCCAGCAGCGTGGGAGATGTAAACTTCAAACTAGTGCTGAACCTCCTAACCTCCATCACTCGCAACTTCGACATCTCTGACATTGGATCGCGCATTGGGGCCGTGCAGTTCACCTATGACCAGAGGTTGGAGTTTGGCTTCAAAGATTATACAAAAAAGGATGATGCCTTGAGGGCCCTCCAGAACATCCCATACCTGAGCGGTGGTACGGCCACTGGAGATGCCATCACCTACGCTGTGGAGAATCTCTTCCAGCCCCATAGCATGGGTTTGGGCAAGAAGTACCTCATCATTATCACTGATGGCCAGTCCTACGATGATGTCAAAGGGCCAGCCATAGCTGCTCAAAGACAGGGTGAGTAATTAGTCCTGATGCAATTCCAGGTTGTTTGAGCCTTGATAAGGTGAGATGTGACAGTTAAATCTCTCATTTGAAAGTCGTGATGATTTATTTATTTTTTTCCCCAAAGGCTGCCAATTTCATGCAAATCTGAAATGTGCATGGATGTCAGCTTTCTAGCACCATGGTACCCTCACTTCTCAACCTTTTTTATTACAGGGATCACAGTGTTCTCCGTGGGCGTAGCCTGGGCTCCAATGGAGGATCTGAGGGGCATGGCATCCGAACCCAAAGACACACACACCTTCTTCACCCGCGAGTTCACTGGACTCGAGCAGTTCGAGCAGCCCATCGTACGGGCAATCTGTAGGGACTTCACAGAGTTCAATTAGAAAGTCGTGGTTTTGGGTGGGGGAGAAGTAGAAAAAGGAAGACAAAAGAAAGCAATAAAGATAAAGCTAGTGGGGGAAAAAAACAGTTTTGGTTTAGCTTGTCTGGGCATTTCTTCACTTATTAGAGCAGGGTTTTTTTTTTTTGTCTTTCAAAACTATGTATATTTTCTCTGTGCAGGGATAGGCCTTTTATCATATTATTTGGTCGTGAAAAGTGTCTGCATGGTTTTTGCTTCAGTAGTATGATTGGCCCAAAGGATTCTACAACTTATTTTGAGAATGTGTAACACCATATCAAACTCCAACAGTGGCAGATGTTATTACCTGAGAGATGCAGCCTGGTTTCTGGTATTCTAGGAAAGAAATACATTTTTCTTTTCTTTTTTTCTCCGTTTGTTTGTTTTCCAAGATACCATAAGTATGAGCAGTACTATTTCACTGTATTTAAAAAAAGCTGATAAATATGTATATGAAAAAACTATTTCAGAAAAGGTTTGATACATCTAGCAGAAGAGAGATTTCATGTCCACACTGATGATCCAATCAACAAGGTTTAACATTCGACTGCCCTCTTGTGCATGCCATTGGTACTACAGAGAGCCTGAGAGAACGTTTGACAGGTTAAAGGCAAACCATGACATTGTCTTGGTTATATCACATAATGCACTTACACAAGCACTGTAACACATGCACACAGCCTTTTGCTTAGTTAAATCTTCTCAAAATATATTGTTGTCACATTTTATATGCATATAGCACAGTGAGATTACATGTGTTTGAATAAAATGTTGAGGATTGCATTTGAACTATTAGCACAAAAAATATTTCTGATCACACGTATACTTTTTCTTTTTGCTTAAATTATACCTAATGCTCAATTACGCTCTTAAGTCTTTCTTGTATACACATAAATATGCATGCTTAAGTGCCTTGCAAACTGAGAAGCAGCAGCAGAGTGATTGTACATTTCTGTTTAATTTATTTCTTTCTTCTCAATAAAGGACAAGGTATTTTTACAAGATGGCCAATTCCTCATTTCTCTAAAAGTATGGATTCATCAAAATGATCAGCTCTTTTGAAAAAAAGCCGGTCTTAAATGACTTCAAATTTGATATCACCACTCTGCTACAAAATTATAGTTTCACAAAATACATGTCTTTTTTCTTAAAACATTATCTGTATTAAAGACACACACTTGGCACACTGCTGGTTATTAATCACTAAAGAAAAGCATCATAAAGTAGCGAAACATGGAACAGGTTGCATATACAGGTACACCATTTAATATTTATTATAGACATTTTATATACATGACTTTCAACAGGTGTATTTTGCTATGTGGTACAGTCTTTAAAATCTGCTAATTCATAATTTGTAAATCAAAAAACCTTACAAAACTCATCAAAACTCTTCAAACGGATCAGAACCTTTTAGGGAAGACTAGAAAAAATACTTTATTGTATTAATCATGCATTACACAAACAAAAGGTATTTAGTTACACCATAAATTGTAGGTTTGAAAATAAAATGGCTTACAGGATAAAAGGTAGGGACAGAATAACAACTCAATTGTGATTTACCAAACGCTAGTTATCCAGATCCCTTAACTTATTTATAAAAAAAAAAAAATGAAAAAAAAAAAAAAAATGAAATAAAGGTACATTTAAACCTCATCTTCAGCCTAGGATGAAACTGCATTTTAAAATAAGAGCAAAATGTAATTTCTTTTTTTGGATTGCTCGTCCATTTTCCTCTTAAGAGCCCAATCTTGCAATTGCTCTTGGGCTGTGCATGTTTTTACAAAAGAGGCTAAGACTAACCCAAAACAGTGAAATAAATAATAAGCCTATAGCGTTCAGTTGCCTAACCTGTGATAAATAAATCCAGTTACGGTAAGATGCACAAAAACATCACATAGTGATAGGATGCTGCAGTTTATGTGTGGATACCTAAAGAGCTATCAGGGTGAAAGGAACTGTGCTTCTACTATTGTTCAGTCTTTCCATGATGCGGTAAAACAACGTCGTCAGACAATAACACTGGAGAGTACAGGATGCGTCGGGGCCTTCCAGTGATGAAAAGGGGACCGAGTGATATTAAGATGCAGGGCTAGAACGGGAACACACTCCCTTTTTAATTTAAAAACGTCCTCTGCTACCACAGTCTTCATTTATATAAAAAGGATTATAAAAACTATACTTAAATTTTTATTTTTTTTTACACAAAAATGTCATGAAGCTAATGCTAAGGTATGAAGGTGATCGAGTTGAATCGTAGGTTTTTTTTTAAAAATTCATTTACATATGACGCTACATTAAGGTCTAGAGGGCAACTCGTGCAACCGGTACGGTGGGAGGGATTAGTTCCTCTGGTGCAGCTTTATTTCTCTCGTTATGGTTACTGATGACCTTTTGACAATCATGATACCAATCCATGGTCACTGGAACATACCCATAAGTATGTACATCATACTATTAGGTTCGTCATCAGCCCATTTTGAACCTAATAAAAATAAAAAAAAATAGACAAAGCACTGGTGTAACTTCAGCTCTGACTTACAGTTAAGTACAGTTAAACATTTTTTGTTCCTTTTTAGCTTGGAGGAAAAATAAAAGGTTAAAACTAAGTGGGCACTTCACCCGGGCCTCACTAAATCAACAGTCCGCCGCTCGGCACCTGGCATGTTCGCGCGGGCGCTGGCGGAGGCTGATTCAACCGTGGCATCGGAGATGCTGCGCTCATCACAAAGGCAGTGAAGCAGTCGGATCCTTTCTCTCGCTGTCTGATTGTGAGGGTGAGTTTGCTCAGAATTTTGTGAATGGGGAATTTTATACAAACACTTTGGCCAGGGCATCTGCCCCAGCGCTCCCTATGAACGCCTTAGATGGGTGGAAGGCAACGTCATATATGGACTCATCCGACTTCTTCCTGTGAGAGGTGACTTCCTGTACGCACGTTTTGCTGTCCAGGTTCCAAAGCCGAATCGAACAGTCGTGACCTGCACAGGACAATCAACAGTTATCCTCCACTCTTACACCGTGTCTGTGGAGGACAAATGCACCTCCTATTGTCTTTCAGTGCACACTGAACTTTTTGATGTTTTGAACTCTAGAGCAATAGCTTCCTTCTATTCTTACTAGACAGCTGCATGGGAATGGGGACACTTACTTCCTGACATCAGGTAGATGCCATTAGGATCCACTGCCAGACTGGTGACAGCGTCCAAGTGAGCCACCATTGCATGGATAACTTTACCTAAAGAGCATGAGGAAAGCCAAGTAACAAGTCACAAATACTTATTTTGCTGACAGGCAGAAACGTATAAACAGAATGTCTACTTTAAAACAAACGTCTGAATTAAAACTGCATTCCTGAACACTGCACTTTCATGTTTAACGCAAACCGCAAATGTATGAAAACACACACATCGTTTTTTTTTTTTACAACTTCAATGAGATGGGATGCTCAATAGAAGTCTTATGACACTCTAAAGTGTACCTACCTGATTTATTGTCAAAGAATTTGATGTGTCTGTCCTCATGAGCTGTGATTGTGACTGGCAGTGTGGGGTGACTCACAACTTTATTAATGTGATTCCCAGAAGGCAACGCTTTAAAAAAAAACAAAAAAACAGATGGCATCAAGCTCAATTCCCAGAGATGTTATAGTTTCTTCCAAGAGCAACCCTCTTAGTGAATCTAAGCAATGAAATCTCAAAGCTTTGCAATTTGTGCAATCCTACAACTATGCAACTCAACGAACACGACAGGGGAACGTTACAGCCCGTTTTGTGGATGGAGATGGAGGTCTTACTGCTCTCCTTCTGTGATGAGAACTCCACGACAGACTGTGAGGTCTCCAGATCGTAGATGACAATGCTGCCCGTGTTGTAGGAGGCCACCATATATGCTGGATCGCAACCGTTAAAATCTACCGATGTGGGAATGCCGTACTCTGCAAGAAACAAACACGCACTATTACAGATATAGTTTTAGGAGTGTCTCCCATCTAATCCATAATATTACTGCTGAGGTAACAGATAATGGTTTTAAGATTATTTTTGTCTTCGCTGGAGACTTGAGAAATGTTCGCTCCAAATCAAAGTTCAAATAAATCAACAAACAAACAAATCTGTTGAAAATGAATATAGTGTAAAATATATTTAAAACGTTCATGTGATATCAGACTTGGGTGTTATATTAAACAGCCAGAAAAGTAGGAATGGTGGGGAAAAAAGAAAGAACAAAGAAAGAAATGTGATTAAAATGCTTTATTCACTGATCAAACCAATCTGAGAACTGTTCCGGTATGGCCTAATGTAATGAACCGGTGAGTGACATCCCTCTGTCCCAAACTCCCAGTCTGCTACGAAACTCAAGCAGAACTATATAAAATGGCACAAGAGGGGAAAATCTGGATTGTTCACTGTACGAACCTACTGATGCAGATTTTTAGAAATCACACCCAAGTTCTGCCATCGGATAAACAGCGATTCAATGTTTTTGCTTGAACTAGTTCGTTTTTACTCTCTAGGCTGCTCAGACTTAAAGATACTCTCCCATGTTAGTCAAACGGGAACACAGCTTTGATAAAAGGATTGGTGATTTGGTGAGGGCAAAGCTTACACAAGCTTTACCCAAAGTTTAAGACCAACAATTTCTATTAAAAAGGGAGAAATTCTGGCAATGTGTAGACATTGGAATGTCCCCAATTATTTAATACGCATAGGACTTACGGTACATTAACCTAATTAGTTAGGTTAATCTGTAAAAATGTATTCAGAACAAAACCCATTTAAAACAGCTACATGCCAGAAATCTGTCAAAGTGCTGGAGAACTTCAATCCCTGCATAACACAGGCTGCAACTAAACCAACACTTCATGCAGAGTTCTGGCTTTGGGTGATGCCTAAAAGATGAAATACTGAATATAATATGTTAATTGACAAGAGCCAGTCCTTGCCAAATGCACGATTTCTGAACTGAGAGATTAGTACAGCCAGACTCTCACCTCTCTCAGAGTTAAAGGTGTAGAGGCAAGGCAACTTCTCCTCAGGGTTCCACAGCTTGATGGTTCCGTCGGCAGAACAGGACAGCAGCCGATTTTTAATTCCGCTGTAAGCCAGTCCCCAAACCGCATCAGTGTGGCCCAGTAAAGAGCCCGCCAGAACACTGGGATCTGAAAAACATTTTAGAAGGCATTTCACGTATACCATGCAGTGTGATGCGACACATGCAATGATACCGCCATAGAGAACGTTGTATGTACTTCTGACATAGCCTTCAAGCATAATAGGACATTTTACAAAAATAAGGCTGAAAAAAAGATGTGAGAAAAGTAGAGCAAATACATGTCCTCACCGTATGTGTCGTAAGGGTCTACGTTAGAGCTGGGGATGTTCCACCACTGTATTGTTGAGTCGATGCCACCGCTGAAGCACTGCTCCCCATTTGCAGTAACAGCCAACGACAGCACAGGCCCACTACGGAAAGCCGTAAATCACAAATATATCAGCAAACAATTGGCCGCTTTTTTAAATCACACCTAAACTAGCACCGAGTTCACGGAGTATGAGATTTGTTGGTGGGTGTTTTTGGATCAAAGAAAACCATTGGCACTGTGAGGTTATTAAGAAATGATGAATAAGAACACTTACACATGAGCTCTGAACGTGTATATGGGCTCCACATCAAAGGAGGTACTTCTGCAAAGTAAATTAGGAAAAACTAATATTGAGCACACTTCGCTGATCTGTAACAAACCACTATATGAAACTCACAACTAGCCAAAAACTGGTAGGTTCAAATCTGTCATACACATTCATCCACACCACCACACAACCCAGTAAAAGCACTTGCTTTTTGGCAGGAACGGTCTTCTGGAGGTTCCACAACTTGAGGGTGTGGTCTTCCGAGACAGTGACCAGCACTGGTTCTACAGGATGGAAGGCCAGAGCGCGCACTCCATCAAAGTGGCTGCGCAGGGTGTACTTCGGATTCCATGTCTTCCTAAATGCATCCTTATTGGCTGGCAGCTGAGAATAGAAGGGTGGGGGTGCATAACTGTGAAATGAAACCTGGAAGTGCAAGGTCAAGTTAGTGCGGGTTACCGATAACACCGCCACGGCACCAGCCTCAGAAAGCTCGTCATCTAGCCTTTTCAGGTTCAGCAAAGCCGGGAACAGGCGTACTTCACTTCTCTTATAAAGAAACTCTACCTAGAATGTAGTATTAGAGTGAATCATTTCTGGGCCAGTACTTACAAAGTGTCCCAGAATAAGCAAAACCGAGACAACAGTGTTCCCATGACTAATTACACTGCCTTTTTTCATAGGCCCCAAATGAAAGTAACAATTCTACTGCTTCTGTGTATTTTGGGATTAACCCAATGTAGTACACACACTTACATATCTTCAGAACATATTTATTTTGTATCAGTGTGGTAAAGTCTTTACAGGACTGCAGCCAGGGTACCCAAGGTCCAGGAAGGGGGAGGTTAAGCATGTTTACGCATTGAAGATTTTTTAAAATATTTTTTGAGTTCCTGCACTCTAGAGCAATAGCTTCCTTCTATTCTTACTAGACAGCTGCATGGGAATGGGAACAGCGGTAATAGCAGTGCCGAGTCCAGTACTCTCCCATGTTGGTCAATGTGGCCTTTTACACCAGACACATGCGACATACGTACCGTTATTTGATCAAATACAGTGGCAACACATGTTCATAATAATCCAACGATCAGTAAAGACATTTGCATGTTATATTTCCTAACCCAGTGCAAGAAAGCATAGAAATAAATGTTCCACGCTCCATCTACACTGAATGCGTGCAAGCGCCGCAGAGTGGTTGCAGCTTGATGCGCGTACCGCATCACTTCTGGTGTAACAGCTTAACAGCTCCATATTGAAGGTTTAAGTCATATAACTGCCAAACAAACACAGCTCTCCAATTCTTACATGTACTGTACCTGGAAAATGCGATATAATATCAACACTAACTTGCTGTTCTGACTTTTACAAGCTTGGTCGTGTGATGTTTTGTCTTTGTCTTATACAGTACTCTGCAAAAGTCAAAAATAAATGTTGACAATCAGATCTGCCTGGCAGGAAGTGCTTGCTTGTAAAAACACTATACAACATTTACTTACTTTTTTATTTCATTTCGGTTTGTTGTAAAAAAAATTATATACATGTCTTTTTCTGACTTATTCATATTTATTTCAATGTCAACACTTATTGTCCATATAAATATATTATATATACGTAGTTAAACATCATTTTCTTGTGTGGTCGAAAACGTTTTGC
Organism: Olivaichthys viedmensis; assembly: GCA_028565825.1. Taxonomy (NCBI): domain Eukaryota; kingdom Metazoa; phylum Chordata; class Actinopteri; order Siluriformes; family Diplomystidae; genus Olivaichthys; species Olivaichthys viedmensis. The sequence goes on along the minus strand of JAOUQW010000002.1, from coordinate 4,883,202 downwards.
ACATGTGCAGACCTGTTAGAGTCTTCCCATGACTTTAGCTAGATAAACTAATTCAGTGAGAGGAGAAATGCTGCTATCCCATATGCAAACTGTGCTTAAAAAAATGACATCACATCAAAAAGCCTAACATTACTTACTGGTATTGCTTCTCGTCAACTCCTCTAACATGAACAAGCCAGACAGATAACATTACACTAAAAACTTAACTATGGATAAAACTGAATAAATCTGACCAACAACTGCTTGATTTCGAGAAGACCACTTCAGTTCATTTGGTCACTTTTGCTGACAGTCTACTTACTGTGAAAGACTTGAGACCAAGACAAAAAACAGACAAAGCTCCCGATGTCTGGACCTTGGGGACTTCAACGGTAGCTATGGCCAGAAGCGTTAAATGGCTCGAGTGTCCTTATAAAACTGCACCAAAACTGTTCCACACTCATATTCAATTTTTTTAAGCATCTTTGACCAACGTATTCTGGCCATAGCTACCGTTGAAGTCCCCAAGGTCCAGACATCGGGAGCTTACATCCTTATTCTCTTCCTCTGTCTTAATTTCCGTTGCTTGGTCGTCACAGGGAACAGTAACAGAGATTCCGGTACATTCTAGAGCCTCATCCATCCGTTTATCCCTCTGCTTGTAAGGGTAAGCATCTCAAGAGTTCAACCAAATCAGAGCTCGTCATGGCGCGTCCGGCCAACGATGGTTAGTTTGGAGAGTTCGGCCCGGAATTTTCCATCCTTTTGAGTCACTGAAAGGAGGGGGAAAAAAAACATGAGCGAAATCAGCAGGCAGTGGTATCTCGGCTGTTATGGTTCTGCTCTAGTGACCAGAAGGTCGTGAGTTCAAATCCCAGAACGGCCAGAGAGCCACTGTTAGGTGCTTGAGCAAGACCCTTAACAGCTTAGCTATGTGACTGGATTGTATTCTGCTTCACTTGTGATTCATTCACTTTGTATTAAAGTGTCTGCTAAATGAATAAATGTGATTGACAGCGACATGACACAGATCTTTACAATTACATTTGTCACAAACTATGACACCGAGGACCAAAGTGCCTCTTCAGCACAGACACAAATTATACAGTCAGACGTAGTTGAGACAAAAAGAAAGCTGCGTTGCAGAGCAGTAGCACGTCTGGATTTTGCCAAGTGACAGGCGTCCCCTGGGTCCACAAGGGCAGAGCTTATTTTAAAATTGATCACAAACACGATCATATAACATCATTATTAGTTATTTCTACTGCTCAATGTACTTCTTGGCATAAAATAATGGATTTAAAGACTCCCTGGAATCAACACTGACCTTTTTTTATTTTTACCTTGTTAGTTTGTGTCCCTGATCACACTGTACATGATTCATCAGTATCAATCATCAATTCTTATTTCAAGAATTATAACCTTCCATCAAAATACAATGACTCCACTAAATATCTCGATTTTTCACTACATCACCATGCACGCTCGGGTCGGAAAAAGATATTAACCAATAACATCATATCATATGTTTCCCCTTTCCCTTCCCCCACCGCCAACTATACTCTAGCAAAAACGCTGAGCCTGTTTCAATCGAAAATACACAAGGTAAGGTAAATTCTGATTTCCGTTTTATGTTGTCTTTAATTACACAATTGAATAGTTTACCCAATGTTAGCTAGTGTGCTAGAAAACCTGGCTACTGGTTTTTATTACACAATATAACAGTATACCTATGTAACATCAGATATCTACTGATAAAGAATCAGCATTAGCCAAATTAGATTGGAAGCTGACTAGCTCAGCCGATGTTGTTAAATTATTATATTATGTAATTAACTCAGTAATTTATGCTGAGCAGTACGTCGAGCCGAAGAAGGCTAGCGGTGATGTAGCATGATCAAGTTTACGATTAGCTGATCACATTTAACAAGGGTGGAGCTTGTCATTCAGCAACATCAGGATGTGCAGTATGCAGCGGGGAAGTCAGCTCACCTGTGGAGTCACCGATTACATACTCCTCCTCCTTCAGAGCTACATCATTTAGCCCTCCGACAGCCGCCTGGGACTGAGAGAGAGAGAGAGAGAGAGAGAGAGAGAGAGAGAGATAAATGATTGACACTAGACACCAAGAGCGTGGTAGAGCAAAAACCCTAGGCTTTTTGAAAACCCAAGATATTGAATCGTAGCTGCAGTTATTATTCCGGATCTACTTTTTTGGGGAAAATTTTTTTCCCCCCAACTTTAGAGGCCTGGGGCATTAAAAAACACCTCCACAGAATGCCTGCAATGATTCGATTTCTTTTCAGAATAAAAATATAAAAATACATTTAATCAGGCCATACTCTGAAAACGCTCAGAAGAAAAGCCTGCATGCTTTTGATCTGACATCACAAGAGTTAGGAGTCAATTTATTGGCGCTCCAGAGCCGAGCTCAAATGTACCTCATTACGTGCTTATTTCAGTCCTTAATGGAACAGTTTGACCAAATATGAAATTTACACAATTTTCCCCTTACTCTAAATGTAGTCGATTGCCCAAGACAAGTTTGGTGACCGAAGTTTGCTGCTTTAGTTTTTACGCTGGAGCTACGAGGCTAATGTGGCTAGAAACGAATAGAAGTTTAAAGGTGCCAATTATAGAGTCAGGCAAACTACATGCCTAAATATTCACACGCCAGCCTCAAAAGACATCATTTAGCTCAATAATACCATTTATACATTAACAGTTTCACTATATTTATAGTCAATTCTTTACTGATTGTACATTGGTTCTTTCATGTGCTTGATCATAAATACTTTGTTTTTATATGTAAAGCACTTTGAGATTTTGAACTCAAATAGGAAACGTGCTATATAGATAAATATTACTATTAAAATAGCAGAAGTCCAAATTTTATAAACGTCCATATAAAAAAAATGAACCATTGGAACTATATTATCATCCTAATAATTTCTAACTGGGGGTGTAACGATACATTGTGACACAATACATCGCTTTGCAAAAATGATGTGCATCGTGGAGATCTGCAGTATCAGGTGTATTCTATTAATTATGCCATCGACTGCAATTGTACTGTTTGAACACCAGAGGTTGCAATCAACGTTTTCCACTCCAGCACGTCATAAGTCACACTCCTAACTTTAGCGTCGTTATATAATGCACCGACATGGAGACAAATGAAGGGGTGTTTGAGATTGAGGATGCCCGTCGTCTTTTAAAAAAGAGAAAAGCGCTTTTACACTCTGTAGAAACGGCAGCGGACAAAGTTGTAAAAAGTTTGAATGACCTAATGTTTGTTGTAAAAGCTCAAAGATCCCAGCGTCTACCTGAAAATGTGGACATGTTGATATTTCTGAAGAAAGAAAAATAAAATCTGTCAACATCTGTCAATGTTTTTTTGTTTTTTTACAATTTTAAACCTCTGTTCCTGGTATTACTAATTTTTGTTTTGTTTACAAATATATACAGACAAAAATACAAAAAAAATTCAGTCATTTCTCTTCATTCAAATTTTTTTCTAAATATTTTGAGTATCGCAGCAATATTGAATTGTGAACAGAGTGCATCGTTACACCCCTACTTCTAACATACAAATTGTGCATTCAATCTTTGGGCCACACCTCTTGAGGAAGAAAGTGATTCGCTTTAAGGTGGCTGATACGACTGTTTTTAGCTCTGTGATTTTTTTTTTGTTATAGATAGCAGTGTGTCAGAAACCACATAAACAAGTCTGTTTGAGATACTGACCAACTCGATACAGTTTGAGGGAAGTGTGTAAGGATTAGGACAGTTTGCGCAATGCTAAACCGGAAGCTATATGCTTTGCTGCACCAAACATGGTCCTGGCTGACCGACTACATTTGGGGTACATTTTATTTTTTGCTGAAATATCGCTTTTAGATGTATTTCGCAATTTATGATAAATAAAAAGTATTTATGCTCAATGTGTCAACTGTGTGTCCTAACCGAATGTGTGATTCAAATTAGGCTCAAATGGGGGTAGTGCCAATATTTTAAAATGTCCATCATAATATTGTGCATGTTTTAATATAATACAGTATTTAATATATTAGTGGAGCTGATTTTTGGTCATGTGCCTCCTTGATGCATCTTGAGTGTTGTACACAGGACAGGTGATACTCACATATACGCCGGCGTATTCAATCTTCGCTCCTTTAACCTCAGCTCTGAACTGCGTGAAAAACAAGTAGGATTTCCCTTGGGGCCTTTGATTTAAAAAAAAAAAAAACACAGCAGGAGAAGAATCAATAATATTCCCTTCATCCCAGGGATGAATATTATTCATGACGAGGTGTGAAAACAAAGACACAATTGAGACGTCAACAAGCCTCTTACTGCATTCCATCATTTGGAATGTTCAGGTAATGTTCACATCAACCATCAGAATGGGGAACAAATTTGATCTCAGCGATTTTGACCGTGGCATGATTGTTGGTGCCAGACGGGCTGTTGAGTATTTCTAAAACTGCTGATCTCCTGGGATTTT
>JAOUQW010000002.1:4858588-4873719 GCA_028565825.1 Olivaichthys viedmensis | reverse complement strand
CCATCTCTCCCACTCACTATCTCACTATATCTATCTCACTCATTCACACTCTTACCATATCACTCTCACACTCTCACTCACTCACACTCTCACTCACTCACACTCTCTCACTCTCACAATCTCTCACTCACTATCTCACTCACTCTTACCATCTCTCCCACTCACTATCTCACTATATCTATCTCACTCATTCACACTCTTACCATATCACTCTCACACTCTCACAATCTCCCACTCACTATCTCACTATATCTATCTCACTCATTCACACTCTCTCACACTCTTACCATATCACTCTCACACTCTCTCTCACTCACTATCTCACTCTCACTCACCCACACTCTCTCTCTCACTCTTACCATCTCTCTCACTCCCTCTCACTATATCTATCTCACTCACGCACACTCTCTCTTACTCTTACCATCTCACTCTCTTTCTCACTCTTACCATCTCTCTCACTCCCACTCACTATATCTATCTCACCCTCTCTCACTCTCTCAACCTCTCACTCACTATCTCACTATATCTATCTCACCCTCTCTCACTCTCACAACCTCTCACTCACTATCTCACTCTCACTCACTCTCTCTCTCTCACTCTCTATCTCACTCTTTCTCACTCACTCTCACTCACAGTTTTTGGCATCCTTCAAGAGAATGGGAGAAAATGAAAAAAATATTGTTTAAAATAAACATTGCGCTATTCAAACAATCATTTTAAAACTAGTGTTTTGCGGAGAGCGCGCGCGAGAGAAAAATGTGTGTTTGTGTGTGTGTGTGTGTGTGTGTGTGTGTATAAAGCACAACATTGCACCACTTACCTACAGCCAGGGGCGGTCTTTGCACTAGGAAAAGGTAGGCAGCTGCCAAGGGCCCCATGAAAATACAAATGAGATATATGTATTTATGTTAATTAACCTATTCTATACACACACACACACACACATATATATATATAAATGTGTATATATATACACACACAAAAGGCTGTTGCTATTGTAGCTATTATTTTCAGTGATGTCGATGCAGCCCTACTTCTCCAGTCAGGGTTGTAATGGACTATTCCATATTGTTAAGTGATGACGCAAGTGTGGAGAGGAGGCTCTTTAGTGGGATTTCCTGGGCGTTGAAGGGAGGGGGAGAAGACATTCTGGATATTAATGTTTATATTAACATCACTCTTGATGCTCATTTTGGAGTCATCATTCTGGACACATGATATTTTACAGCTTTCTACAAATGATTTGAAACCTAAAGTGCATAAACACTAGAATCATATTACAATCATTTTATAGATGGATCTGAAACTAAATGGAGTTTATATCACTGAAAACACTGATTCCAAACTTTTGAACGCTAGTGTAACTCTGACAGTCAGCACCCCACTGTACAAAAGCAGGATGGACAAGTCGAGCCGAGGGAAAGCCAAGGTAAACACTTGTGGCTGGAGGAGAGGGCCCCATTCCTGTCTTTTGCCTCGGCCTCAAAGTCACTTACTCCGCCCCTGCCTACAGCGTCCCAGATATTAGTCTGAATTTGTGTAAAATTAGCTACTTTTTATTCCTACTTGAGTACTTTTGATGACTGCTTCTGCCAAAGTATTTTCTTCCTGAAGTATTCCTGTAATCTTTTCACACCGCTGTCTCTGTCCTGTTTTATAAGTGATAACGCCAATCAGATGAAAGCCTAGTGCTGGGCATCTTTTCATTGAATAAACATAGTAATAATAATAATTTATAAGTTTAAGGGGGAAAACACCTATTTTTATTCCTGTAGATGCCTAATTGTCCTGAGCGTAATGAATGAATGAATGAGTGGAAGCATAGTCCTGAAGTGTCCTGATGTTCAAGTTATTAAATGAATACAATTTACATTTGCTACATCATTCTCTGCTGCCCAGTGTAGTTGCCGTTAATGCAGTGTTCTTTTTGTTGTGAACCTATAGATTTTCTCTGGACATTTCCACATTGGCTCTGCAGTCGTCGTTGTCGCCGTCGAGTCCGTCGAGTCAGTGGTGACTTTTTAATGACCCTATGAATAACATTCCTCTTCTGGTCTTGTTTCTTTACTGGACAACAGTACAACGTTGCATACAGTGTTACGTTTATTTCGATCATGTCGATGTCACGTTAATATCCAAAGCCCCCTCGTCTGTCTGTCATCCAGACCTGTGAGATCGTGTTGTGCAGTGGCGCCTGTGCTTTTGCAGTTTTACATTTTGGGTATGGACATGCTATTACATCATGCTTTTGTGAGCTGGAAAAATTCCTTTCCTTCCTACAGGGGTAGCACTGGAAATGACCTTCGATTCCAGTGTCCTGCCAAGCCAGGAGCCAGTAATATGCAATGAAAATATAAAAAGAAAAAACGAAATGTGCCTTTAAAACCTGCTTCATCACGAATGAACCTTAACCTCTCGTTTTCTTTTTTCAGTGCTCATTTGTAGAGTACAAGGACTACAAGCTGGTATATCGGCAGTATGCAGCTCTTTTTATTGTAGTCGGCATCACCGACAATGAAGTGAGTTATTCACTTCCAATAATAAATCGAGACGTTGCTGATATTTTGTCATTAAGCATTTATTGCGCTGCAGTTGTATAAATCAAACTACATTGACACCAATATTTAAAAATTTTTCTCTTTACACAGAACGAGCTCTCCATTTATGAGCTCGTCCACAACTTTGTTGAAGTTCTTGACAAGTACTTCAGTCGTGTGGTAGGTTCAAGCTGCACCGCTCTAATAAGAGTTACCGTTCTGTTAACGGATGTAAACGCAACACAACGAATCCACCGAGTCACTGACAATCTGCTCTTTTCTTCTCAGAGTGAACTGGACGTATCCTTTCTGATTTCACTTGCTGTTGAACACCATGAAACGTCAGCGTTCGTGTGTTGGTGGACAGCTGCACGAGTCTGTATGCACACGACAAGCCTCGCTGACACCTTCATTAGCTACGCCAGCTTCTTATCAACCTCTTAAACAATGTTCTTATTTACTGGAAGCAGAGGGGAGGGTTGCTGAGTAAACAATAATTGAGTTGATGCAAGGTGTTGGTGGTTAAGAGATGACAACATGCATGTTCAGAGAACACAAGTTTTAGCATTTGAATGAAGTATATGGCGTCATAATTATAATAATAATGAAAACTCTAAGTAAATAGGATATTTAGATTTATTTCAGTTTCATACAAGGATTTGGTAAACACCTAAAACGAAATAAATAAGCTACTCTTGACGAGTAAGCGCTAACAGTTTGTAGCTGTTATTGATAGTGCGCCAGATTGTGTTTCGATGCACACAGCACATACACTCGACTTCAGTCATTTGTCTATTTAGGATGATGATATTAATGTTGGCTTTGACTAAAGCGCCCTTTCCTCTTGGAATTAGTAAATGGATGAAACCTCCATGAAGGTGTACGTTATGCAACACGAGACCCTACTGCTCCTTAATTCTGAAGCAGATCATGTTTAACTTGGACAAAGTGCACATCATTCTTGATGAGATGATCCAGAATGGACACATTGTGGAGACCAACAAGAACCGCATCCTTGCACCACTGCTGGCCTTGGACAAGATTGCAGAAAGCTGAATGCACCAGCTGCACTTATGTATGTGGGGATTATATGAACATAATGATCATGAGCATGCTCTTTTCTATTTAAGTAGTCATTGACCATCGCCTCATACACTGTTTAGTCTTTTCAAATACATACCGAGTGGCCATTTTATCAGATGCACCTACCATATAGGTCACTTTGAGAGAATACACATACTGACTGTAGCCCATCTGTTGCAATGCACAATTTGTCAGCTCCGCTACGCAGCCATCAATGACCAGCAGACTACTGCTGTGAGCACATTATTTGGATGGCGCAGTAAATGATGGGTGCACCTGCTAAAATAAACGTAAGGTAAAGCGACCACCGAGCGTATATATTTATCCAGTTCTGAGCTCACAGTTTAACCAAGGAACTCAGCTTTGTGCATGATGTAATAGGTTCATAGCATGTGCCTGTACACGGCAAAGCTAAGCTTGATGTTCTAGCCATGTTGCCGACTTGCATTAGTATCGACTCAATGGTTATGACTAAAAGATAAGCAGCGAGTGGCTGACACCAAATGGAACACACAGCGCTAAGCATACTTTGCAAACATTTTAATGATTATTTTTGGAGCATACACATTTGAAAATATTTGTTTACTTCAAACTGCAACTTGAGTTAAATAAATGTTTATAATATACAAAGAAAATACAAGGAGAAGCATAGCTTTTCTTTTTCTTTTTTTTCCTTTTTTTTTTTTTTAAATGTGCCTTGCACACAACCAGTGTTTTTGTCTCTATAGCTTTATTGTAAAATTACACAAATGCACTCAGGGACTTTGATCCTTTTAGCAGGGTGATGAACAACGGAAAACATACACAGTAACAGCAGGGAGAGGGGGGAAGAAAGAAAAGTGAAAAAGCATGTGAATGATTGTATGCTGAAAGCAAAACAAAGGGGGGGGGGAGAAAAAAAAACAAAAAACCCTTAATATTTCAAAACAACGCAGGCACTAGTAAAACTTAAAACCTGGAAAAAAAATGTCCAAACACTCTACAGTTAGCTCTACAGAAGCAGGTGCTTGCGTGCCCCCTCTCAGGGAAATAGGGCTGGTGTGTGTGTGTGTGTATATATAGGAATCTGAAAAGAAAATCTATGCTGAACTTTACACACGCTCTCAGAGCAGGGGTGAGTAAACTGAGGAGAAACTGCCCTTGGCTACCAGCAGCTTGAGCCCTTAAAGCAGTGCAGTGCTGCCCCACTGAGAGGCATGAGGGAGGAGAGGGAGGGAAGGGAAGGGGGGTACACACATGGGCTGCAGACATGACCTTAATCTGTTTCAGTAGCTAGTGGAGCGGAGATGGGCGTCCTTTCGCTTACAGATGTAAATGTAGGCTCTTTTGACGAAGGAGAGAAAATCATGGGCGAGCACGGCTTTTGTATTTTTTTTTTTTTTCTGCAACAAAACACGACAGGCTTCATCAACACATGGAGTTGGTCAGCGGTGCAGGGAGCATGCTCAGTTGAGGTGGAAGCCCTTTTCCATGGTGGCAGCGAGGAGACGCTCTCTCATGATCTCCTCAGAGGAATACTCTGGCAACTTCAAGTAGTGCACACACGTGTTAACTGAGGGGTAGCTGGCATCTGTCGCATCCACCTAGAGGTACAATGAAGCACATTAGAGGTGCTATTAAAGTAATCAATTAAAAAAACAACATTTTTCTGAACAACATTTTAATTGAAATAAGGAACTAAAATATTTCGGCGGCATACCTTGCGGACGATTGTGAGACGGGGATGCAAGTTGGAGAGTCCACCAGGGGGCAGAGTTGAGCAGCCTGTTGTGAATTGGAGGAAGGCTTTCCTCTCATCGGAGGACATGCCACACAGCACTCGCACGAAGCGCAGGAAACCGGGACTGTGGAGGAAGTGAGGAAGGGAAGCAGGGTGTTTATATATTTATTACATTTGAAATGATAATCATCCGATATGCTGAATGTTTTTCATTCAGAGATTTCTCATCATGCCTTCAAGCCAAGTCAACATCCCACCTGTCCCGAGTGTAGCCCAGCTTGGGCTCTGTGTAGTTGACGATGTCCTCGGAGGTCCAGGATGGAGACTGGTTCCCACACAGGATCATCTGGACTTCTTTATGGCTGAATGAGCTCAGTTTCTCCATTGGAAACACTTTGTTAAAGCCCTCTGCACCACAACACAGCCAGTTAGCAACGATAGATAGAAATAATTTTAACACTGGATCTAAACTGGAATAAAAGTGTGCTTATGGTAGAATACTGTAGAAGTTGCCAATTTATGCTTTTGCAGGATATTGATTATGATATAATGTTATATGTTTACTAGCATCTTCTGCTAAAAACAGTGGACATCAACAACTCCCACGTACGTTTCCCTGCTCGGCGTCTTTTGATTGAACTCGTTTACTCTAACTGGAGCAGTACTGCAAGAGAGCGTGTTCAGTTCTGCACTAAAGCCAAGCTAACTGGGGAAGCTAGTACATTTAGCTTTGTTCTGTCCCCTCAGCACCTCTGATCCAAATCATCATCTTATCCATGACGCCAGAAACAGCGAACATGCACCAGGCTCATGGACAGAAAGGACTCCTACCTCTGAAGGCCTCCATTTGCTTCTGGATCCCAGTGTGCATACAGAAGTCAAACATTAACTCCACATACTCCTCTGCATTGTCCAGGGTCACCATCTGATTTTAAAAAAGAAATAAAGGCATTTTACAGTTCAGGCACGCTGCATAAACATGTGTCATTAAAAGGAAGAAGTGAAGTGCAGGGCAGAGCATGTTGCATTTTCCAGGGAACACAGACTTTTTTTTTTTGGCCAGGAAAATAGCCTCAGCTTCCAACCAACAGCTTTGAAAAGTGAGCGAGACACTGACACCACAATGACTCTTTAGCATCACCATTTGGCACAAACCTCCATTTGGGGACCTTCAAGAACAGCTAATGACACATCCATGACGTGGTCTGTAGACGCTGACCATGTACAGTTCCACTACTTCGAAAATCGTTTACCTTCGTAATACAACTCGAACAAAACAAATCTGAGCTCCTTACCTCATCCTCTCCGTTGGGTTTAAGGTCCACTGCCGAGAAGCCGTGCACTTTGGATGAGGGACAGAACTGGAAATTTAATCTACACACAAACACGCACATGAGTTTTACACTAAATACATTTCACCAAAAACATCAAAAGTCAACATCTAGCATTCGCAGCTCACCCCAGATCTTCCACGCTGAGTGGCGGGCCTGAGCCCATTGGGTTCTTCAGCATGAGGCCCTGCAGCCGCGTGTTTTTCTCGTCCTCCGAGAGGCTCTTATTGCCCAGGATCTGCCTCCTCTTTACTGACAGCTCCTTCATCTCCTTGAGGAAGCGCGCTCTGTGAGGGTTCACCAGCTGAAAGTCCTCCCAGGTCAGGATGCCGTGGTACCAGGCAGGCGGTTTGGGCTTTGGTGGGTCCAGGATGAACTCTGATTTGGAGTCCTCATCGAAGCTGCCAGTGGAGTACAGTTCTTCCTCAGTGGAGGCCTCGGAGTGGATCTCGGAGAAGCGGCGCTCGGAGTCGGAGCGCGTCTCATACAGAAGTTTGCTCATGTTGCTCTTAATGTCGCCCATGCAGAGCAGCTTGAAGAAGGGCTGCGAGACAGGAAGGTCCACCAGCCGGTTGTCCTGTATGCACTTGGCCAGGAAGATGCCCAGGAAGAGGAAGAGCTTGGCGATGCGCTCGAGCTCGTCACTATCCTGAGGGAAGGGGGCAGAGAAAAGGCCGCACGAGCGCTGTACGTAATAGCCTGGTGGCTTCAGGCCGCCTCCCAGATCCACCTGACCAGGACAGAAAAAGTCTCCTTAAAACGTGCTATTAACCAACGGACCAGGAACAACGCCAATGAGAGATCTCGGACTCTGAGATTACACACCAGCACCAGAGTGTAGAAATGTTAACGTTAATATATAGGAATGAACAGACCTGGCGTGACTCGTCATCTGGGAAGTCATCGTCGCAGAGCCAGATGCCCAACGAGGTCCGCTGGAACTCCGCTGCCACAAGAGCATAGAACTCTAACGTGGGACCCAAACCAGTGCCTTCTTCTCCCTGGAACTCCACCTGCAGGTCAAGATAATGGTGTTAACAGTTTCTTTTTTTCCTAAAGCCAAGAACTGAGCAGGTTTCTTACTTATAGAGAGGTGACAATGTAAATATATAGTGTAATGCAAGAACAGATCAGTTTTACAGGGGAGAAATAAACTGTATATAAAGTATATTATTACTATTATTATTATTATTATTAATAAATCCAACTGCTGTATAATTAACAGAGAACTTGGCTGTCAGGCATTTACAGTGAATGAAGAAGCATCTGTGGTCACTTTAGGAGCAGTTTGTTGGAGTATTGGCATCTCTCTTTACCTCAAGCACAGACTTCCTGTCAGCGTGGATGTGCATCACGCTCTCGGCCCACTCCATCATGCTCTCTCCCCGTGGCACTTTGACTCGCTCATGCTTGAGGCGGCCGACGCGGAACTCGCCGGGTTCATCCCGTCTCACCGTGGTAGACGGCCGTGTGCGCTCCATGGTTGCCTCCCTCCGGTTTTGGAGCCACACTATTGCCCTGTGTGCAAACACATAGCATAAATCACTATTTTTACAAACGCTGTTTGAATCCTAAAATAGCGGAACTTCTTCCAGGGAAAATAAAACGAATGACGCCAAAAATGTATTGATAAAATCCCTCTGCACTGATCTCTCTACTCCAGGCGACTGCTTAAGAAGAACTGTACTTGAACCTTCAGTGTTGCTCTAAAGTTTGCTAAAAAGCTGAATATGAGGCTAAAGGGCAAAAACACAGCTTTTATTGATGGGCAATTTTATACATCCTGTACCACGTGGCATCAACATCATTAATGTCATGTTTCAGCTGAGCACAAGTATTAGGACAAAGTTGCGAGTCCCGCCTCAGGTCCGCAACCGATTAAAATCACTTAGAATCCATTTTTAACAGCAACCGTGTCCAGTTGTTGCACATTTTAATGGTCTTTCTAATTTTGGTTTCTCAACTAGAATGCATGCTCAGTTCGATTTTTAAATCAGGAAAGTGGGTCATCGATGTTGTAACATACTTCAGGATGTATGAGAATTCTGAAAAGCTCAAAAGTCTGCCTTATATGCATTGATCGATTTTAAAATACAAATTTGACTTCACGGTCCTAATACTCGTGCTGGACCGAAATGAAGAGCCTGCAGACCTGGAGGCTCCAAACGCAGTGCAGGTGAAGAAGAGCTGCCGGGTCTCAAAGGGGATGAGGAAAGGACACTTGCTGGTTAACTGTTCACACCAGTCTGGGAGCGCTCCACTGGCCAAGGCCAAAGGCTCCTTCAGGAACAGGAGAAAGCATATTGAATATCATGTCAACGCTGTTCTTTAGGTAATAATTAAAGCAGAGATTATGAGGGAACATTTTGCAGAATTGATGTTAATTATGTAAAAACATTTTAAAAAGTTGTCTCTCGGGCTGTCAAAATTTAAAACTAATTATGCAGTGCCATTAGCCATTAGCAGTAGAACACAGTGTAACGAGCAACACTCAGAACCATGCTACTCATCGGCGACTTTGTCGATTAAAAATAAACGTGTTTATTGTAGTAGATTTTCAGGAGTGCTTGATTTACAAGAGTCACAGTAATCTGCTGCAGAACAAGTGTTACCTCAATCTGCTGCAGAATTTTGGTTGTAATTTTTTTGCTGGTGAACTCCTCAGGTGACGCATTGAACTGTAGATCATCCATATCTATGCAAAAGATTTTCGGACAAAACAAAGAATTATGTTCTCTACTTCAGGAAACGATGATCTCGCCGTGTCCTCATAAGCCTAACTCGGCCATTGTGTGGGTTTCAAAAAGATGATGTCCCAACCACTTCTAAATGGACTTTCATGTTAAATGAACATTAATACAGTCATGTTTATATATCCACCATCAATCAAAAGTCCTTTTTTTTTTTTTAATTGAAAAGAAACACAAATCACTTTTGCACTATAAGGTCTATGCACGTTCTGGTATTGGGGACGCAGCTTACCCTCCTGCAGCGTGCGGCCGACCGCCGGTTCTCCTCCGATGATGAAGAGGATGCGCAGCAGCTGCAGCACATCCTCCACGCCGCAGGCGCTCTGGGCTGAGCCAGCTTTGGCCTGCGGCTGCTCACGCGCGCCGCCTAAGATGTCGCAGCTCTGCGTGACAGTCAGAGAGCCTGACCCGAGTCCAGAAGACCTGCAGCCCCGCTCACAGAAATCCTGAAAAGTCACACACAGTTATGACGCACAGGCCAGCAGTCTTATTTCCTCAGCTTGTTACGCTCCAACAGCGCACACACACTCACACACACACACACACACACTTCACCAGGGATACCAGGCTACTGTACAACACACTTATTGCATAATAAAAAAAGGAAAGAATATGCCTTGTGACCAAAACACAAAGGAAATGTAAGCAAAAACATTGAAAATACGACTTAATGTTATTTTACAACATTTACACAGATTAAAACTTATGAGGACAGATACAACTGTAACAGGAGGCTACACAAGTGACAGTCAACCAAGGAGAGAAAAAAATTAAATAAAATCTGGAAAAAACAGTGAAAGGAAAATAAAAAATGCATGTATAGATAGATATACACATCTGATGCCATTCTATACCTTGTATGCAGCTATGAGCTGCGAACAATTTCTGTTTTTCCTAATACTTTTATTAGTGCCGGTTAATTTCCAGTGGCGCAGGAAAGTTGAGTCTGCATTCTTCTGCATGTAGGTTATCAAGTCATTCTTTGGTAATTCATCTGTGCCAAGGTACTGTTCCACATGCTCTACAGACCAGCAACCCTACAACAGGAAGAACCAAATGTTGGTCTTTCCTGATTGTAAGTCTCACGCAATACACATGCATTACAATAGCACCACTAACAGGACCATGCAATTACCAAGATTAGTCACTAGGGTAATTATTTCTCCCTTTCAACAGGCTCTGAGCTATAAGCTATAAGACAACTGAGAAAGTCTACTGAGCATTTACGCACTGGAGACAGCCACAGAGAAAAGTCACAGGCAGATTTTTAATGAGTTGGAGAGAGCGAGTGAAGGAGATAGAGGAGAAGAAGTGGGTGAGGGAGAAGAGGAGGAGGGCGGCAGGTGAAGCATATTACCATCTTCCCGCTTTCTTTCTCTTTGTCCGAGTCCTTCAACTCTCTGTACATTATCCTGTAAAACAAGCACACGGCTCATGTAAAGTACATCGACATGGTACACAAGCAATGCTTTAATGCAAAGCAGACTGAAGGCTCAGTAAATAAATAAAGGTGACTCACGTGTACGTCGGCTCCCAGATGCGTCGAAGCTTGTCGGATTTGATGCTGCCGTTACAGGAGAGCTGAAGCAGCTTTTGGACGTAGTAGAAGATGGTGGATTTGTAGTTGGAGAGGGGTAGTTCAACTTCCCGTGTGGTTCCGAGGCCTGCCACCTTCAGGATGAGAGCCAGGTGGGGGGAGGGAGCACATTCCACCTCCTCCTGCACCTCTGAACGAGGTGTACCTGCAGGGGTCACACAATCCATGATGAATTATAGCATCATGGGGAGTAGAAGGGCAGTCGATTAGAACGCAATACTATTCAGACCCGCGTACCGTAAAAGAGGTCATTTTCACTTTTCAATGTAATGAACGAAAGCCTACAACAAACAGGCTGTGTGCGCCGAGCCGATTTTCAGTCCTGTATTCCACAACAGGTCATTTTTTTTCCAATTAGAAATGGCAAAATTGGGAAGAGGTGTACTCGTGGCAGGAGAGCAAAGTAAACGCTATTCTAAAAAAGAACACGCAAAACATGAGACTGAAGACCCCGGCTGTAATTCGTTACTGTAAAACATGGGGCACCTGGTGTAGGGATTTCCAGGTCGGTGGTTTGCTGGACGTTGGTCCGGCCTGGTCTGGGGTCGAACGCGGGCACGAGTGCAGAGAACTGTCGTTTCAGCACAAAGTCGTCATCCCATGTTCTACGCCGGCCCCCTTTGGTTTCATATTCCTCTTCCTCCTGCCAGGCCACCATTAAACATCACAGAATTTATGTAGTGGCGTTACGCTTCCGTAAATGACAAACGTGTACTTAATATCGGCGCTTTCATTTCACCACACGCATGCTTTTCACAGGAACCATGCTGACAGGAAAGAACATTCAGTACAGAACAAATCGATAGACATTCCCCAACAGGAAATAAAAAGAAAGAAATATGAAAAACTAAATATCATCAAACCAATTTGAACAAAATCAACTTTCAATACCACAAAAGGAAAACAAAATCTAAACTCAACAACTAAGGAGTGGCACTGTACTATTATTGAAACTACAACAGGTTTTACCCTATGTATATGAACGTGGTAACCAAGGTTGACCCTGGACCGTACCAGAACTTCCTCATACTCCTGGTCCTCCTGATTGTCATCCTCGTTCTCGTCGTCGTCGTCGTCTGGTTCGGGCAAATCTTCCTCGTCGTCCAACTCGGCGAGCAACGTGTTTGCCCGACAGCTGTCCAAGAAGTCTGTGAGGGGAAACAAGATGAGAAAAGAAAGGATCCAGGGGAAACATTAGAAGTCAAACATTCCAAAAGAGAGCGAGCTGGAGAGCAAAGCCATGCAATAAAGATTAGTGAGACAAACGCCAAAACGGAAATTAGAAGGCAGAGAGCACAAAAACGGATTCAGTGCAGCATCGATTAGGGGGGAAATGGAGAGAGCAGGAAAGAGGGAAGTTTTGGGAGGTAAATAAATCTAGCATGGCCTACCATAGAGCGAAAACTCAGCCTCCTGACCTGTGTCGCTCTCGCTAGATGTGGAGGTCAGGCTGGTCGTCAGCGTGTTGCTGAGCAACTGGCCGACGGACAAACCTGTAGTGGCTGTGGCTACATTATTGCTGCTGGTTACTATGGAGGTGGACATTGTAACGGTTGAGGTGGTACCAGTGGTGGTAAGGTTAGGAAAGCTCTGAGCGCCCATGAGAGGAGAGGCTGCAAACAAAACACAAAACCAATTATGCTATTAGTAATTTTTTTGAAGCGAGTGGCTGAGGTAAACGTGGTTAAAAACAAGCTTGCTCTAAACACCAGGCATGCTTAAGATGCAGCACTTTATTCTTTTTTTGTCCTTAATAGCAATGTGGAATTATATGCAAGAGAAGGGCTTGCTCATAAGACCTCAACAGTTGCTCACAAGTTTTAATGTAGAACGAGTCACAATGATTGTTACAATATTATTAGCATGAACAGCAAACGTTATAGAAACCTACACATATGACAAAAGGTTCAGTTATACATTAGTGTTTGCCTGTCAATTACGCCCATCCCTTCTAATGCGTCAAACCACACAGTGCTTAAACAATGCAGCGTTGCAAACTGGCATTCAATTCCTTATAAAACATGAGTGATCAGGTCACTCCACTGAGGGGCTGGGGTTCCCTTCAGGCACTTGGACTGATAGAGCCAAGGTTAGAATAAATACCTGACAGTTAACTAATCCCCTAGTAGTTGGTCAAGTGTCCCAGAATAAGATGTGATGCATTTCATGTTTTAGCTTTGCCACAACAAGTGTTGTGGCTCAAGCAAATGCTGATTGGTGGAGCAGGGAAGTGTAGTACTGGGGATGGGACGAGACACAAACCGGAACTAGCGCAAAAGCAAAAATGGAGCAGTTTGAGGATTGGTTGGCAGAAGAGGAGAGACGTTAGAGGCACTTATGCAAACCCATCTTCAAAACGTTACAAAAACATTGA
Source organism: Olivaichthys viedmensis (assembly GCA_028565825.1). Lineage (NCBI taxonomy): Eukaryota > Metazoa > Chordata > Actinopteri > Siluriformes > Diplomystidae > Olivaichthys > Olivaichthys viedmensis. The sequence goes on along the minus strand of JAOUQW010000002.1, from coordinate 4,860,327 downwards.
CGTGACCATAAGATCTTGGCGGGAGGGGGGAAAACTTTGGGCAAAGACCCTGAGGATTTTTCTGAAATGAATAAGTGGAACACAGTGCGAGACTAATTTCAGTATAATATTGCCACAAATGACCATCATGTACAGTGTAAACAATTCAATTCTTACTTTGCTTTTTCTAGCGATTCTCTCGAAGCAGACGCAAGATTTTCTTGCTTTTTTTGTTTTCTATACATTCTGGTTTGGTAAATGCAACACTGCCCCCTAGTGTACATGTTCACATTACATTCAAATATGTTGGCAGACACTCATGCAAACGTCTGCACGTGCCGCTTGCATGTTTTCTGCTATGCTGACGTAGAAGTATAGATCAGCCCTAAGACGCACGTGTAGGTATGAAGAAATTAATATGACCCATGTTTTTTAGCCGCACTGCTGTCCTCAGCATCATTATCAAAAGGGCACAAGTACAAAAATGAGTACCCAAGTAAGACAGTGTTGATTAATTAATTAATTAAGCGTTGCCAAACTAGATTTCTACCTGTAATGTTGTTAGCAATGTATTCAAGGATTTTTAGCCAAGTTTGTTGCTATTCTAGCTAGTTAGCTTGCCAAACCTAGCCAGCAACTCAAGGTGCAGGGTCAAGCTCACATTCTAGTTGCCCCATGTAATAGCCCAGAATGAAACAAGCTTGCCCTCAATCCTATGCCCTTAAAAGAACTACCTGGGGTGGCTATTCAATTATTTGTATTAATTATAAGTCACTAATCAAGCTTGACGCTGAACCATCCCTTAGCAGATCAAGTGATTAGCAAATGTTCTCCATCAAATCAGCCAACCATTACTCATCTGTGTTATCAACATAGCACACATTACTCAAGCCTAATCTAGTTGGTATGGTGAAATGTGTCTAAAATGTCAAAGAGCACAAACCAATAAAAACATTCTAGCAGCCTGGCGAGCCATGGCTACTCACCGGATGCGGCTGCAACGTTGCGACCGAGCGTGTTGGTATTGTTGTCGCTGCTGCTGCGGCTCAGGTTCATGTTGTTGGTGGCATTGGTGCGTGCCATGTTGGGAGCACGACGCACGAACGACTCCATGAGGCTGGCCTCACGCGATGACAGGTTAGGCACACTGGCACTGGAGCTCATGGGTGCACCAGCTGCGAGCAGCGAGCTGACCGAGAGACGGGCACCAGTACCTGGGCCCAGGGGCCTCTGGGACACCGCAGCCTTGCCGGATGAATCGGAGACGGAGCTGACGTCGGGCGAGCTGACGCTAACTGGTCCCACCGAGATGGCCGTTGACTCGCTTTTGGGCTCAGCACTTTCGCCGGATGCGGAGCCACCCTCGGCCGCGGAGAGAACCACAAGTGGCTCCTGGCCCTCAGGCCCCAAGGGCCCACCCCCGACAAGTGTGCCCTGCTCAGACAGTCCCTCAAGCCTGCGCGCAGAGCCGAGGCCGACATCACTGCATGCTGAGCTGCTGCTGCCCTTGCGGCCGGAGGACATCGACGACGGGCCGCCCCTGTCCGGACAGTTGTTTTTGACCAGACTGCTCCAGGGAGTCGGCGGGCCTGCAACAGCGCACGAAACAGTTTTGGGTGACGGCGCCGACTCAGGGTCATACCCCGGCGCTAGCTTCAGGTCAAACTTCCCTTCCGCACCCATGCGGTAGGAGTTCGAGCCACCAGCATCCCAGGTCACATCAATCCAGCCTGGAAGAGGATGGGAGGGAGGGAGGGAGG
>JAOUQW010000002.1:4835555-4853195 GCA_028565825.1 Olivaichthys viedmensis | reverse complement strand
AGGGAGGGAGGGGGAGGGGGGGGGATATGAACAAGTGAGACCCAGCAAAAGGGAACCGAGAAAGACAGCAGCAGGTCAAAGACGACAGCACTGCTCGACACTACACCAGAGATCGAATACAAATCAGTTTTTATCTTTGTCCCCTTTACAGTTCAACTAATTTTGAGCATTCCAGATCCAAAATATCAAATGCTACATGGTGAAATGTCATTAGCGTCTACATTTGAAGAGAACAAAAAGCATCCCGGGTCCAAGTGATGTAGTGAAGTCAGAACATGGAAGTGGAGAAAAATGGCAAAAAACGAACGAATAAAACAAAAACGCAATAGATTTTTGGAAACGCCAAGCTAAATACCCCCTTGCCGAAAGGAACTAAAGAATATAATGCGAATGTTAAACAGCCCTGCAGGCCACTGAGATCTTGCAAATTGTGACATCAACATGCACTTGGCTTGATTGATGGAGGCAAGAATTCAGCAAAGTAGACGCTTATACGAGTAGGAGTGTTACCTGTTAGGCTGGGGGGAGGGTTGCACTTCAAAATAGCAAACTAATAAAAACATAAAAGGTATGAAATGACAGTCTGAAGATAGTAGAAAGAAATCGCAGTCTCTTTCTCAGAGGCCTCAAGATAAAATAAATAATTGGTTTTAATAAGGGGGGGGCCCTGAAGCAAGAGAAAGCAGTCACACGGGAACAAAAACTCCAGGCTATGGATGAATTCTTGGTTCTCCGATAGCATGAGTAAGGTATGTTACTATATATACACACGCCACTCTCAAAAGCCCCCCTTTCAATGCGTTAGCCCCTACTGCCTGGCAGTCACGACATGCGTCGGGGAGGAGTTACCACCCCCTCTATATTTAATACCTGTGCAATGTCCCAAAGTCATTCAAAATAAGTGTACCTCTTCCTCACTTTACGAAAGGAAGGTGCTCTGGTGAGACACCTCAAACAGAACACTGGGAATAAACTTGTAAGAATGTTTGTTTTCTTTCAAGCATTTATTTTGGTATCTCACAATGAGGTTTACAGACTCCTGTATTGCCAGATAAGCTCACCTTGAAGACCTTATAACATGAATGGCCCATTTATCCATTCATTAGCAATTCACTTCCTGGCTAAATGCACCCTTCCCTTTAGACCAGTTTACACTCACAGTACGCGCCCGAACAAGTACACGGACATGCAGTTTGGAAAATCTAACAAAAATATGAAAAGAAGCCAAACTCGCCAATGCACACATTTCCTGTATGAAAGAAGACAGGAACCATTCCCTGGAAGAATGTGCAAGCAAGAGCGCTGAAAGCTGTAGGCCCATGCTAGTACAACTTGTATATCAAATGTGAAAAGCCCTGCTTAGTAATAAACTTACAAATGTGCGGTTTGCCCAAAACATGAACAGCTAACTCTCTGTCCTGCCGATGCAAACATGCAGTAATGTGCAACTGTTGCTGCAGAACGCAGTCAACTCTAGGGGAAGACATGCTGTTGAGTTGATAACCTTAGGAAGCAAGTTTGGCTTTGGCAAAACCCTTAAATCCCCAGGAGTAACCTGTTCTCACGTAAGGTGCACAGAGAACGCGCAAATATTACGAACACTAGCGTTTTTACTAGAGTGGTAAAAAAAAAAAAAAAAAAAAAAAAAAGGGTAGAAAGGTTGAGCCACAGTGCTTCGTCAAAGAGCCATCACAACGTGGACGTCACAGGCTCTTACAGCCATTGTGAGCAAGCAATAGGACTTCTCAAAGCCGTCAGACATCGAGGGGAATGTCGGGTCAGATTTCACGGTCTTCTGACCTGGAAACAGGTGAAAAGGTACGAGGGGCTTGGCTGGGGATAAAAGTGTAGCCGACACCCTGGGCAGGATTTTTCGGCAGTAACCTCTTTTTTGCATTCCATTGCTTGTATATTTGCTGTTCGCTTAGCTTTGGGTCGCTGCTGCTCATTTGAATCAGCAGTCTTGGTGCGTATGCTGGGCCACTGGCTGACCAGCTTCTCTTTGTCCTGCAGGTCCATTCTGAGAGGTGTAACAGTCCCATCGACATTGCTGCCATCAGCCTCGAGACCCTTTATTTAGGCAGTCTGAGCTGAAGTGATAAAGGGAAGACGGATAAAGACTCATGATTGTCCTCCTCAATGCAGCTTTCAGCTTGGAAACGTTGATCTGTTGGCCAGTTGCGTCAAGGGAGGGCTTAGAGTTGAAGCGAGAACAGGAACTTGAACGTCAAGGTGATCTCCTCCGATGCATACGTCACAACTGCCAGCCATCTGGGGGCTAGTTTATTCAAACAAGTACTTTTGAGGACTATGGATAGGTGTACCCACAGCGAGATACCGAAACGAAAGCTTGAAAGAAAACCGATTTCAGATCAGTCCTTTCAAATCGGTTCCATTCTATGCCATACCCTCATTTGGTAGTGTACATTTGGACATGTGTTATTGTGTTATTTGGAAGACCTCCTCTTAGCCAGGCTGGATCAATTCAGATTTTAAAGCAGTCTAATTCAATGACATACTTTAAACAGTTAGTAAACACACAGCAATATAAAACATGGGGCTCTAGCCCGTTCACATCTACCGTGATAGGTTTTGCTAAGGAAGCTCCACAACACATACAATCGCACTTGATGTTCACAATTTGTTTTCTTTACATAAATTGGTGCCATTGACTTTTATTGTACGGGATATTTAAGAACTGGCTCACATATTGCACTCAGTTTGGTAAAAAGATGTACTAATGCTACAAATCTTGTCCAGAATTACTGTAGATCTCATCTCAAATATCTGTTTGAGCATTTTGGTACGTTTTCTAGTGCAAAAATCTTTCCTATACAATACAACAAGATCTGCTACTGTGTAGAGGTAACTAGAAAAGTTACAGGCACCAGCACACAACCTTTATTAAAGTCTCTATAACCCTCACCGTTGTGGGCCTCTCCGGTCACAGTGCCCTCTCCAGAAGGGTTGCCGTCCTGATCCCTCCACTTCCAGTCGATGCCGCGCACCACCCGGGCCCCCGGCACGATGTACTTCATTACCTGAGAGCGGAAGAGGCGGCGCTGCCGACGCAGGTTGGCCTCTGCCTCCTTCACCGCTTTACCTGATCACAAAACATACATTTTTTATTTCTAAAGTAGGCTAAAAGGTACGCTTTGGAGAACTAGGGTAAGTCTGCAATTCTAGATCAACACCAAAAGAGTCCATATTGCAGCATAAACCAAATGTGTGTTCTTGTACCTGGATAGACTTACACATATATAGATACAACAGAAGCAACGCAAGTGATGTTGCTCATCATTTCTGTGAGAATACTGTAACTTTGAATTTAACTGGCCTATTGAATTACGTGCAAACAAGCAATTTGGAGGAGAGCCCCGGTTATTTCTTACCAAGCTGGTCTTCACACACGCCAGTGACCGTGCCATAGATTTCCAGTCCAGATAGAGAGAGGTAGTGTGTTTGTCCGCTGGCGTTCTTCCCCATCTGTTTGATGCGAATGTGTCTCCAGCCTTGCTTCTCGTCTTTGGATGGGTCCAAAGGCCACGTGGCAGTTGACCTAAGACGCAAACCAAACACGCATGCCGTTAGCACAACCCGAAACAGACGCATTACTCGCCTAAGGCTCAAAGCACAAACACAAATAATCTGGAAGACACACCAGCACTGTTACCACCGACATCTTTTTAAAATCTTGTTAAATCGGACAAATCCCGATAGCCCAAAATTAGATCATTTGGTTTAAAAAAAAATTCATCATATATTTATGGCTAAACACCCATGAGTCCGTTTGCCGAGTGTGAATCAGAGTGATGCTTTGGATTCATTAACTATTTGGTTTGGTTCGGTTTCACATTGCACATTATGAAACAAACCAAAAAGCAAAAAACATTTCCTGGTGGCATGTGGGGAGGGCCAGGGCTGAAAAATGATTTGTAAACTCCTGTTTAATGGACAGAAACGGAAAATGTAAAGAAACCTTTTCCAAGGGCGCGTAGAAATCACGGAATTCAACAGATTAAAGCATTTAGCATTTATTTTCTTTCTATTTTTATGTTCTTCGCTCCAAATATCCTGAACACATCGTATTTCTGCAGCACGCCAGCTTTGTCCTTTGCCCAGTTTGCCTCTTGCATCTCAAAAAATGCCACCAGCAACCCAAAATACATAGCATGATTGGCTCACTTCCTGTAGTTGGGTTGAATCGCGTTCTCATTACAATTAAATCGTGTTAGGGGCTGCGCCTCAGCCAACCGCACCGAGGAGGTAAACGCACCAGGGTTCGATTCAAATGGACCAAATGCCTCGTATGTGAAAGCACCAGCTCTATACTTCTCAGTAACAGTACATGGCACGTTTACATTACATCATGAATGCTTTTTGTCAACACCAGGCAAAAAGGCTGTAATGTGACCAAAAAACCTACCCCGGCTCATTGAGGCTGCTGTCATCCACGTGGGTGTAAAGGGTCATCCAGTTCTGCCCGTCCCTGGACACCTGGAAGACCCAATTGCGGAGGGCGGAGCGGCCGTAGCCGCGAGCGTGGCGTAGCGTGTAGGCCGAGGGAATGACCCAGAGGCCAAGGTCCACAGCAAACCAGGCATTCTTGTCATCATTGGTGTGGCAGTTCAGGGCCGAGCTGTCTCTGCTCAGAATGTCCTCTAGGCGGCCGTAAGGAAGATTCCTGCCCTCTGACGAGGTCACCACCACTAGGCCATAAGCAGCAGGGTTCACCCACTCGTATGCAGTCCTGCACAGAGATCAGGTCAAAGTACAGAATTTATTTATTATTTATTTTATTACATACAGCTTACAGTCTCACGATAAAAACAAACAAACAAACAAACAAAAACCTCGCTTGTGAGAGTTTGATTTTCCCCTGATAGCGAAAAATCCAGATTTAAATTTATTTATCTAAATAAAATAAAAAATAAAACACACTAATCCATCAAGCCGCAACAACAGATGGATTCAAAACGAGTGCTTGGTATGTCATTTCAACAAGCTAAAAATAAATGCAGAAATAACAGATGAGAAAAACAATCGAAATTTAAGTGCAATGTATTTTTACCATTTAAAAAAAGGGGGGGGAAAAATGAAGTTCCGTGGCAAATTCACACACTGCCATGATATTCAGTGACGTTGACTCCCGGTGCAATACAACGCAAAGATTCACAGCAAAGTATAGACGAGATTCCAAATAAAACAGGCTCACTTTGCATTTGTGCCAATCCAGTACACGATGCCATTCTCATCAAAGTCATGCTGGTGCCTGAAGGTGAAACTTTGACCTTCTCGCAGCTTCCGGACAAAGATGAAGGAGGACCTATCGAAGTCATACCACTGCTTCGCCACCTGAGGGACAGAAGACACAGTTGTTCACTCGTATCAAGGAAGCGCCTGAAACAAAACGTGTGAGAGGGAAAGACACCAAGTTCCTCACCATTTTAAGCAGATACTGCTCCAGGGACTCAACGGTAGCTAGAGGTTCCATCTTGAGCATCCTGCCAGTCCGGTCGATCAAGGCCGTCTCACCCGGAGCCCGTTCCAACCGGAAACGCAGCCTCCTGGTCAGAATCTGGAGGGGAGATTTTAAGGCACCAAGCTGCACTTTTTAAAATGATGATGCTTGACGTACGCTTGCTTGGTTATTTAATTTATTCAATTGGCTGCCTATTTTTTTGTCACTTGGCCTAATAAGAAAAGTTTCTGGAATTAAATTGGCGCTGTTATTTATAGTAAACATGCACACGCTTTAATGAGCAGATAATCGATTACTTGTTTTTATTGTGTTTGAGAACTCGACTACAAAATTACGCCAATCACTAGTTCATAACGCTAGATGACTAAAAAGAAGCTGGCAAGAAAGTTCACCTGCAAGTTGTACGTTGAGCCAGGCGTATCGTACAGGTGAAGAGGTAGCCGCTCTATAGACTCCAGCACTGCTATTAATTTGCGGATTAAGGCAACTGCAGGTCGGCTAAAACAAGTTTCAAAAAAGACATTTGGTGAACTGAATGAAGGTGACTAAATAAAAGAGCTTTGGTTGAAATAAATAAATAAAGTCCTCTCCTACCTTTCATCATCTTCATTTTCACTGAACGCAGTCTTAAACACATTTATCCTTTCCATCAATGGCTTACAATCGTGTTTCACGTCAAGTTCCACACTCTGTAAAGCAAAAAAAAACAAACGTGCTAACAAATGTCCAGGTAAAAGCAAACACGTAAACGTGGCCATGCCATATTGGAGTTCTGTAAACTTGTATGACTCACATTATTAAGGACAGTAAAAAGTGCTTGCACAAGGCCACTGCTGCACATTTCATAGGGAGAGATGGTGTTCTCATCCTTGAGAACCACGATCAAATTTTCTAGAGCCGTTTTCATGAGGTCTCGCCACGTGTTCTCTCCCTCGATACACTACAACACAGCGGAGAGCAAAGCATACATCTGTAATCCTTAAACAGTGGAAATATTTTCTAAAGATGGATACTATACAATTCGAATACAACAATAATAAACATCCAATAGCCGGACAATATTTTGACATCACATGACTCTAAAACGAAAAGGCGACTCATTCGTCGACTACTGTACTTAAAAACGTGCTTCTGGGGAAAAAAGAAATAGATAAAAAGCAAGGGTAACAAAAGCCTGCCAAATCTGCTCATGCTTGAATAATTTATTGCGATTAAAGGATCATTGGCAGTGTGAGGGGTTTTATTATACCTGTCTGTTGGTATGCAGCTCCCAGGCTGACTCCAGCTGAGTGGCAATGTTCCTCAAGGTGACAACTACACCCCTGGGCATACTTTCCACAGCCTTAAAGTGGTCATCATACAAATCTCGAGCCATGGTCTTCACCTAGAGGCAGAAACATTTTACATTCCACTGGCATTGGTACTCCCAACATAAATCTGACTACAAGCGCATGTACTCCTATTACAGAATTAGTACTCCTATAACCACAGATGTTTGAGTATTCTACCCTGAAACCATTGCCTTCTCAGATGCATAATGTACAGCACACGCAAGTAACAACTGGGAAACAATATCCACCCTTTGTTTTGTTTTTTCCAATTTAGATTTGAGCTTCCTTCCTCGTTTTCCAGTCCAGCCAGTCACAAACTCTGACCCTGGAACAAACACGCAAGAGGATTAGAAAACAACTATTTGAAACAAGGAAAGACAACTACAGACAACCAGTTCAACCAAATCACACTAAATGACTCATAAAAACCCTTTTAGGCATGGTAGCCCCAGCTCACCGAGGGAGGTTTCAGCAGTGAAGGAGTGCTTGGTGCCTCGGTTGGACTCGAACACAAAGCCTGGCAGATCTTCTTTCAAGATGGTGGCCTGCTGACCATCTGAGTTGTGGATGGCGATCTCGCCCTCCTTCAGGCAGGTGAGGGACCAGTTGCCCACGGTGAGTTTTGTGGGCCCTACTGTAGATAGAATGGGCTGGCTGGCTGTGACCGGCTTGACCTGACTCCTGGCACGCTGCAGCTTCTCCAGAAACTCACTCCGACTCTCTGAAAGATCAGACATGCATTTAAATCAGTAAATAGTAGCTTGTATTTTCTTGCCTTATAATTGCAAATAGCACTTTTATCCCATGATCCACAGACTGCAAGTACTGAACCTTCAGCAGCCTGCTTGCCAATACGGAGTATCAACACCAATGCCTAGTTCTGTGATCCCTAAGAAAAGTACACGGTCCTGCATGTACATGTTTTACTTTGCAACGTAACATTCATGCTCATGTTAAATGACTCAAAAAGATGCAAAAAAAAAAATACAATTACAACACAACACAAATCACCTGAACTGTCAGAGCCCCCCTCTGGGCTGCCACTGGAGTACATGGTGGCCAGTTTGCCATCCAAGATGAAGCGAAACCAGCCATTGCTGCCGTTGGAGAGCTCCAGTGCAGCGGCATCACTCCATATATATAGGCAGTCCCTGCCTCTGATGATGGACCAGTCCCGCCAATGGTAGGGCTTGCCCTGCTGGATCTCTTTGGCATCCTCCTGGGGTTCGTCCTCCTGAAATAATACACATGGATTTTGGATTTGAAGCCAGTTTACAGCCAAAACAGTACATCCCTTTGACAATTGGTGGTTTGTTACCTTCTCTGGCTTGGCTTCTTCCTCATTCTCGTCATCTGAGGTCGGTCCTGCCAGAGTGGACACCTTATTGATGACGCCCAGTCTGGCCAGCTGGTCCAAGAACACATCTCCTCCCTTATCGACCAGATCCCGAATGATCTGCAGTGCCAGCAAGTGACCATCATCATCATCCTGTGAGGGAGAGAGGCAATGAACGCTTAGGTAATTTCCTGTTGACATGGACCACACTTCACCAATGCAGCTTTAAATCAAAGCCAAACAGATGGAGTGAGAGTAGATTAGGTCACTCAGCACTGACCTCCTGATCCAGCACAGTAGCGGTGATTTCCACCAGGATAGTAGGCAGATTGTGTCCTGCGTCAGAGTCGCACACTTCCTTAAGCAGCACTTCAGAACTGTAATGCACCATCTTCCTGATCAGAGCTAAACTAGCTTTCCTACAGAGAAGGGACAGCGCACGCAACTTACGTTATTCCGACCCTTTCTATAAATTGCAGACATAAATATATATATATATAAAAAACAGCAGTTATGGATGGCAAGAGGAGCTTCGGGCTCCACAACTAATCATATTTTAATTGTGATTATAATGATTGGGCTTCTCAAATAATTAAACAATCAGCTGTGATGTTGGCAAGATTAGCTAAAGTCAAGTAATTGGCTGATGTTAGATATTGCTTTTATGGACTGCTGCATTAAATCACAAGCTCCCCATTCACATGCTTTAACTATTTAATTGTGGTGGCATATTTATTTATTTATTTGAGTCTAGCTTAGCATTTTAAAAGCTACATAATTTAACTAAGGAGCAGCCTTAGCTTTATTCAAAGACTTACATTTAAAGGAATGCAATAAAACAATTTTGTTTTGTGATAAATATTTGTGATCTCAACATTGAGCAAAATAATCATGATCATTATTTTAATGCGATTTAATTCCATTATTGTGCAGCCCTATAGGAGCGTGTTGGAGGTGAAGCATTGCATTGCAATATAAATAGTGTCAAACAAATGAACCTTATTGAAGGCAGCATTGTTTGCTGAAAGGTTTGTGCAAATACTGGAAGCAGCCTCTTCAGATAGATGGGCGCCATCTCAGGGTCTCCTTTCGGCTCACTGCCTTCCTCCTCCTCCTTGTTCACATCCTTCTTTTTCTTGTCATCCCCCTTGTTTACGGGACACATCCAGTCTCCTGTAGCAAAAGTGTTGCAAACAAGTGTTCAAAATGGGCCTACTCTACTCGGACAGAACACAGTGGAACTGTGAACTGAAATGAAAGGATCAGGCTTGCACCGCACAAATTTCTCAACACGACGGTGGAAAATGCATCTCTAAAAGGTGCCAAATCCAAAGTTTAAATTCTGCATCTCTGACCTTGCGCTGCAGGAGGTCTCTCCACTTTCTCTGAGATAACGGCAACACTAACTAGCCAGCCAACATCAATAGCTTACCTGGCAACTGAAAAGAGCGAGAAGCCTCCTTCCAGCATCGGTCTCTTATGGAACAGCAGCAACAGCATCCTTGCCTGTTTAACGGCACTTCTCCGTCCTGCAACAACCAGGGGAAAGAGACCGATGCTGGAAGGAGGCTTCTGGTTCTTTTCAGGTGCCAAAAGAAGTGCCATTAAACAGGCAAGTATGCTGTTGCTGCTGTTCAATAAGAGCCACTTCCATCGCCTAGGTCCAATTTGTTGATGTAATGCTTCTTCTGAACATTTACTGAACTTCTCTCAACGAGTTTTGCCGTTTGAGCCAAAATCCCTGACATTCGTGTGACACTTGCATGTGAATATGGTTCCCGAGCAACAACACGCTGATGACAGCACAGACAAGTCACAGACTGACAGTGCTACTGCGAAATAGCGTAGGCTACGCTAGATTTCTCATACATGTCAGAAACGCATCTTGAAATCCGACGGCTTGGTCGAACACATTGGGCATCGTTTATCCTCAAACACTGTGCGACACAAAGCATACGTTTCAGAAGCGATTCAGCCAGGTTAAAAAAAAAGAAAAAAAGAATTTGTTTTTGCCGACAGCAAAAATCACGTGAAGCCCGGCTGTAGATGTGAAATATATATTATAGGTCTATAGCAGAGGGAAAAGCTGTGGAACTCACCAGGAGACTGGAGAATTGCGACAACCTCACTGTGTCCCCTCTCCCTAGCTTTGTCCAGTGGAGTTTTGCCATCTTCATCCCTCAGATCAGGGTTGGCTCCATGTCGCAGTAAAGTCTACAAGAAAAATAAATAAATAAAATCATTTCAAACAGTCAATAGACTAAGAGCAAAGCGTAAAAAAAAAAAAGTGCACAGCAAGTACTGACAGAATTACAGCTCCTGTTACCTTGGCTACTTGTGGCCGTCCAAAACAGGCAGCATAATGCAGGGATGATGACCTTTGGCCTCTGTTGACATCAGCACCTCTCTCACACAAGAACTCCACCTAGAGCACAGAGCACAATCAGACACCTGATATTTACCTGTAAACTACAGACCTCCTGCCTTGTTCCTGCCCCACCAGGACTCTTTTGTTAGCTGAAGTGGCTCAAGAAATTAGGTTGCATTAGGCCTAATTATATCAGGTATTCAGTTGCCATGGTTGCCCGATTTTACAATCCTGACCATTTAGTACTTTCTTGTATGACGACAATCTCACGAAACAAGACGGTTAATCCTAAAATGACCAAATCCCTTCTATGACATGCATAGTGCCCGCGGCACAAATCTCCCTCTGCTCCCCGCGTGACGTGCACATCACACTCAGCGTTCGCAGCCGTCTACAGCAAGGCTTTCAAACAAACCTTTTTAATCATTAATGATATTTTATTTATGTTAGCTAGCTTCCTAGCTAGGCGTGCTAAACTGCAGACGTATTCGTTTAAGCTTTTAAATATTATATCTGAATTTCAGTCGACGACTGGCCTTTAACTCCTCAGGAGCAACGACAGTCCGAGACATTTTGCCAGGTGACATTTTATTTATTTTTATGTTTAGAATTGTGTGGTTTGTGGTCATATAGTATGGGGGACCCAGATACTGCCATTACTAACGTTTCTATCAACACTGACCCTCATTTACTCTCAGACAACCATCATCTGCCCCTCGAGTCCCAACTGCTCAGCACTACATGCCTGCCGCTTGTAATTTGCACAACGTTAAATAAAATTTGCTTAAATTCTTTGGCTTGCTGCTCGCTATCGCACAAGCCCTCACGCATTTATTCGCTCCTCCCCATCAAAAATGAATGGGAGCAAAACTTCGGATAGGAAATTCACGTTCAGTGTGCACATACTTAAAGACGTATACAGACAGTGGGAAGAAAATTCTCTACACTAAAATATCAAACTTAAAACACCCGAGACATCATTTAAACTTATTCACGTCAGGAAATTCTCACCATTTCCTGTGTACCAAACGCTGAGGCCCAATTCAAGAGCGTCTGCCCCACATCATCCATAAAATTTACTTCAAATGCTGGAAAACAAAAGAACAAATAAATCAGTCTCATGACCACACGCACCCGAAAACACTAAAATGCCTCAAGTCCAACATAAGTATGCAATCGTACCGCCGGTGTCGATGGCATCAATGAGTGCGTCTGTGTCTTTGCTGCGAATGCAGTCAATGAGCTGCCGATGCGAGCGCTCTCCGGAGCTGTCGAGGCGTCGCAGGCCTGGGATGCGGCCGCCCGAACCCGCTGTGGATTTAGGCAGCGCTTTACGGCCCTCGAACAGCAGCACCAACAAAAGGTCCACCAGGCGCATCGTGTCCAGCACACAGCGCTCATCGCCTTGCAGTGCGCTCTCCATCGAGTCGGGTAACTCCGAGCGCAGCAGGTCCTGAGGACACACACACAGATTTATATCTGCCCAACACCTGTCTCAGTACTGGAGACATCACTAATGTTTGGAAGCCACGACCTACAGATTGTCCTAAGTCACTTGGCAGTCGACCTCTTAAACAATAAAAATAAAAAATAAAAATTTTTAAATGCGTCCTGTAGCATCCACAAAGAGTAGCAGTTACATTTTACACGAATATATTCGGCTTGTTACGGTGTCAGTGATCTACAAATATCTCAAAAAACAATCATTGAGCCCATTATCACTGGCTCGGTTTACTGCTGTCTGCTTGTAAGGTCATACAAAAGAGCGTGACAGCACTTACGTGGGTGACGAGCGGTGAACCCCTGCATAGTGTGGACAGCAAGCTGACGATAGTGGACACCTGGTTGCTGAGTTTGGAGTCCGGGGCGGAGGGGGCGACTCCACTGGACGCTCTGCCTGGTTTGCATGTGGAGGAAGGACCGGCGACAGAGCCTCCTGCAGCAGCCATGCGAGACAGCAGCTCCTCGCTCAGGCCATGCTTGGCCAGCGGAGCCGGATCCACCCCACGCCGCGTGAAACGATCAGCTAGCGACGCGAAGCAGCGCAGGGCTCCATCGGAAACCTGCAACATCACAAGATCATTCAGGTTTCTACACGTGGACTTGGGTCTCAATATTAATTAACATATTAAGGTCGGTAGCCACAATAAAGACCTAAAGTCTCAACGGCTGCGTCGATGGTTAGATTTTCGTAAATCCGAACGAAGTGCTTATATATAACCTTAACTCAGCACTCTGTTAAAAATTATCCTTTTCCACGCAAGTAACATAAGAAATTTATGGACCAGTGTCAAAGTTCCCGTAACGACAAGAAGCGTGCAAGTCCTGCCAGAGCACGAGCAGTTAACGTTAGCTCAGTACGTTTTCTAAAATAAATTGATTTTGAACTCAAAACGCTACATAAAAAAAGATGATTATTTAGTTAAGTCCTGAAGCGCAGTGCTGTGAATAGTGGCATGCGTTACCTGGTGGTCTTCATGCTTCAGCAGACTGGACAGGGACTCCACGCACGTCTCAAGGGACGAGTCCTGTGGCTCCATCTTACTGCAGAGCCGAGACACCACAGCCATGGCCGAGTGCAGCGTGTCCTTATGCACCAGGTGACCACTGTCCCTAATGAAACTCAGGACACAGTTCAGCCCCCCAGCCTCGAACACAGCACCAGACTCCCGTGTGCAGATCAGCTCCAGCACCTGGGAGGATAAAAAGGCATGAAAAGAATTTAAACGCCTTAATTCTTCACTCTGCCTTGCACATAGATGCTAAAGACGGACTAACTCTCAGTTGCTCTAGGTTTTACAGCTTCCAGAATCTGATTGCTTGGTCTCCACATCTCTTGATGAATTAATTTATCGTTTATCCAATCTGCACTGCGGCGTCCACGTACTCTCATTTATCACACAAGGAAAAGTGCAAGGCAGCGGGTTCAAAACGCTACAGAATGATCAACAGAGCAGCAGAATTAAATTCAGGATGAGTAACCAGGCAACTGCAACTTAATTTCAGAGTCTCATCACTCTCCACGGCAAGGGGGGTGGAGTCCAGGTATCACAGCGCACCTCTCAGCCTAATGGGTAAGAACAGCAAAGGGATCAAAGTGAACACATTTAGCCAAGTAGCAGTGCGTACCTTTACACACTGTTCAGCCAGGTCCCTGCTGGTCCTGTTGTTAAGCTCCACCACCACCAGTCGGTTACAGAGGGCCTTGATGGCGCCGTCCACGCCAACTATCCTGCGCGTGCACTCAGCCGACACATCTAGGTAATAGGTGATAGCCCTGGCCGTCACCTCCAGAACGTTGTCAGGGGCGCTTTCGTCCAAGAAGATCTTACACAGAGCTGGAAGAAAGGTCCTTGGAGGACACCTGGGGACACGGTGTGAACGCACAAAGGCAAAAAGACACATTAGCTGACGTAATGCCTTCCCTTTGGACCAAAAGGTTTACAAGATATTCTAGTGACATAACGAGTCATTGAAGGTCCTCACATTACCATTTCCCCACATTTAAGAATGTTTTTGGACATTTTGTAATAAGTACGACTTAAAAAGGGGGATTAGTCAGCTGCACAAGTTATGCTCTAGAAAACCCCCACAGTAACAATATATGAGCTAGTCTCCTGCTCGAGAGAGTAACAGTTAATACAAATGTATTAGTTGACAGAGCCGACTGTCGGTCATGAAAATTCACTGACGCGTCATGACAACAACAACACGTTATAACAGAAGATGACGTAGGTCTGTTTTTGGGTAGAATGCAACACACCACTGAAGCCATTGGGAAGCCGCTGCTTCTGTTGTCTCTTTGCACCATATAGCTTTGTGTGCACGACTGTTTTCAGTCATCACAAATATAAACAAATAAGTCAATTAAAGACTTCACGAGTTGTTTTTTCTTTTTAATGAACGCAAGAAACAGACCTACTAAACGCACTTGCAACATACAGGCTGCTCACTTATATTATAATGAGCCAGAAGCGATCAGGCCGCTTAATTAAAACATTAATTTACATTAGGTGAACTTGAGAACCTTTTTTTTTTTTTTTTGGAGAATAAATAAATAAATAAATAAAATGGAGGAATGATGTTATTCAGCAGCTGTCACACCATCTAAGTGCTTTTTCTTTTCCCTTTCTCTTTGCTCCGCTATGTTCATTTCTAACCACTGGCATTAGGCAAGACCTAAAAATTTTAAAACTGGGGGAATTTTTCACTCAAAAAAGGTACAAACGTGACGCAACGCAGCACATGCAAAGTGGCAGTACATAGCACACCAACGATGTACGAACATTTCAAACAAAAGCACCCGAAAGCTTCTGCATAGTAAGTGAAATAGACCAACTAGTTGACGCTAGCCTCATTCCATCATGTTTCATGGAAGGGGCTCGACATTTTTGCGATATAGTAGTAAAATACAGCATAGAAATTTGATAGATTAATGAGACGTGTTAAGTTGAGCCTTTTTAATGTTTTGGCTTGTTAACTAATTTAGTACAGTTTAGATAAAGAGATGGCACGAAAAGATGCATTTGAATCTTTAAATTTGAAGTTTCTCGTGTCATTATTTAAAATGATCAAATTCCTCGTCCGCCATTATAAAGTGAGATTTTTCTGTGAAAAAAGCGAACTGTGAAACGTTTCTTATTTGTAAGGAATTTGTAAATGAGTTATTGTCATTAGAACAGGCAATAATGCTTCGATTAGTCGATTATATATTAAAAAATGTATTATTATTATTAATAGTTGACAGATTATTTGACTATAAAAATGATCGTTTGTTGCAGCCCTATACAATTGAGAATGCCACTTTGGACTCACGTTTCGAAGCAGCGGTCCACGTTATCTGACATGAGCAGTAGCATGCAGAGCTGCTCCAGGGCGATGAGCTGCATGTCGCGCTCGTCGCCCTGCCCCATCTGAAGCCATTCCAGCAGCGTGTCTGGGTCCACGTCGGCCATGACACCCAGTCACAGCTTCCGCCAGTCAGAGGAAAGAAAAGAACACGGGCAGTCACTGGTTCTCCTGCAGGCTCATGAAGTCTTCACCTTGAAGGAAAGTAACAAAAGTTGAGATGAATAAAGCAAAAAGGCCGATGGGCTGCCGAGTTAACAGACGCACTGGATCGGGGTGGGCTGATGAACTTTCACGTCGATGTGATAAGCAGACCTGTGTTACAAGTAATTTGAGATGCATTGTCTGGAAGGCGATAAGACACTCAGATACGAGTGGGTTAACAACCTTGATTGAATCAACAAAAACAGTTGTGAGCTAAAATACAAATCTCTTTGATTAAACCATCAGAAACCAGCAGGAAATGCCACAAGATCTACGACATGTGTTACTTGAGAAATGCTTCAACCGTCTTCTGCCATGTCCTGGGTACAAGGTGTTCAGGCAGGCACAGCTGAGCTAAGCACAAGGGCAAGTGCCAGAGGACTGAGGATTAATTTGAAAGAGCAGGGCTGTTCCTGTTTGCGACTGGGCGACTATAAACAGGTCTTAGAACAACTTAGAAAGCAAGCCTGGTGCTTTAATATGTTAAAATGACAAAACTCCAATCAGTAGTTCCTGTTTCATACTCCGGTCAGAGAAGCCTTATACTTCTAAAAGTCTCCTTTTACTTATCATTTTGCTGTTTGTGTTTACCAACACTATTTGAATTACTTCTACAACTTCTGGTTCATTCGACTAATGAACTTATTTATCCTGGTTTGTAGCTTTTAGTGACATTTTTTGAAATCATAAGTTCTCCCGACAATTCTTCTCAGGAGCTAACATTTCACAAAAACCTCCCCCTCATCCTGAAGAACCCATCACAGGACTATCAGGAGTTAAGCATTAAGCATTCGACGTCAACAGAAACGCGAAACCTGGGAGAAACGTACATCGTCTCAGTCAACTAGAACAGATACAATGGAGGATACAATGACGATAAACAAAGATTTAGAAACCGTAACATGATCTAAGGTCCTTGCTCACAATATGCCTTGTTTAACAAAGCCCATGGTAATTAAACAGACATCAGCCATGAGAACTAAAAGGTTTATTGTTGTCAGTTACTCAGACAGACCTGAACCTTTCAGGTTCAACGCAAGAATGTTGCAGTCAGTTGAAGTTACCCTAATGCTAAAGCTGATTTATTTTATTGTTCTCCTTTCATTTATTCACTTGGGGAATCACTCTAAAAACATACAAAAGTAAGATATTAAAATGTTTATACTGCCATTACAAAATGAGAAATTTGTGTGTTAAAAAAAAGCAAACTGTGAAACGTTTCTTTATGCTCACACCTTCACTACGCACCCCCTTTCCAAGTCCAAAAAGCATACGTTTCACAACGTGTTGTACACGCCCGATTTTTGAGACGGGTCCAACATAAAGTTCTCCTTTCCAGAAAGAACTGCATTCACTAAATCCACCAAATCAAACGTCTTTAAAATGTCTGAAAACCTAAACTGAATTCCTTTTTTTTTTTTTTAAAGCAGCTACGTAGAGGGTTAAACACAGAAATAGGCATTTTCTCAAGAGTTTATGGTTCTTGTTAATAAGCTAAGCCTCTTGGGAGAGAAGGTTTGCGCCTGCATGAGCATCCTTGCCAGCTTTGTCTACGCGTTTGCATTTGCAAATGCTTCACTGTGATCATTTTTTTTTAAAGTAGGCGAGCCAGCCTGGTTTAAAAGACTGCTTCAGAAAGAACTAGACAGGGGCAAGAGTAATAAATAACCAGCCTTACTTCATGAAATATGAGCCCAGCAACTGATTTAAATGAGACATCCATTGCCAAGCAAGAGTACCAAATTAGCTGAAACCAGAAGATGGCTTTAAACACAGGAATACTGAAGTGGCTGACCATCAGAGGGTTTGAAAGCACGACTCGTAGCCCTTTTTAACCAAAAGGCTGATGTGTTCATCTCACAACACGTTTTGTACTTGATTGCGGGGTGTTGAGAACAAATTCCACCAGATCTATCTCAGGGTCTCTCACCGAGTCAGTTGATTGCAGCTGGGTGTCATCATGCTATAGCAGTTAAACAAGACCAGAATTCTACCCGGCAGCCCGGTTAAATAAACTAAATACACTATATTTGAACAACTCAACCACACCAGTGGTATGACTCCAGTGTTT
>JAOUQW010000002.1:4814663-4828838 GCA_028565825.1 Olivaichthys viedmensis | reverse complement strand
GCTGAACCTGATGGGTTATAGCATCTACTTCTTTATAGTATGTTACGGTACTTATACGTATGGTGTTGAACCCATCAGGTTCAGCTCCTCGCAGTACAGACCAATTGCTCTCGAAAGTCCTATGACATTGTGGTAGCAATCTGTTATTCTTAGTTTGAATGAGAATATTTTATGATTTCTGTGTGATTTAATTAATCATTTTATAAACTGGATTTGCTTAGAATTAAGCTTCGTGAGAATGGAAAATTACTGTGTGCGTGTGTGTGGCTCGAAGGTCGAAAAACATCATGCTTTTTGTCTTGGTAGCTGCCGTCACGCACACACACAATGCCTTTGACGCAGGCCGGAGGTCTGTGATACTTGATGAATGCCATCCAAATGATTTAACTAAGCTGCAATGTCTGTAGTCTTCCCTTTAAACATACCGCGCATGTGAACCGGTCTTATGAGCCGAACGGTGGTCACAAGACCCCTGTATATGAGTTATTTGATGTTCCCTTTCTATTCTAGCATAAGGGAGACAGATATCGATGACGCTGACCTATTCCCCTACCCAGTGGACTATGATCCTCCATCAGAATGTGACGGCGGGGCTTACCAAGATTGTGAAACAGTCAGAGAAAGCCTAGTCTCAGTGTCAACCCTGCCCAATTCCTCTGATATAGAATGAAAAAGAATGTAAGGGACAGATGATGGTCTGAAGTTTGGGGGCTCCTCTGCAATCCCCTACATGGTGAGGGAAAGACGTGAGGGAAAGACAAGAAGGACTTCGGAAAATTACTTTTAGGTAGTTGAGAGAGAATCTCAAAAGGAAGGAATGTGATGGTAATTTTTAGTTAAGACCCATAAGATGAGAACATGATTTACAGCCTAAACAGGTTTATGTATGTGGGTGATAATCTGTTTTTGTCTGTCCTGTTGTGAAAGAACTAAATGTTCCAGAACCTCATACAGGCAAAGTGTTTCTCTTCTTTAACTGATATGTTTAACCATAACAACTTGTTTGCGTGACGGAGAGCGTCTCAACCATCACCCCAGCTCGAAGGCTGAGATAATCAAAATGCAGTCAAAATAAAGAGGAGTAGAAACTGCGACGATCAGCAGTTTGGACGATCCTTCTTTGGTCACGCGCTCTCAGTCCCACCAAGACCTTGAGCCACTGTGATATAAACACACTGTACTTCGTTTCGGAGAGAGACACACTGGGTAGTGCTCTCCATACTGCAGTATCTAATCAATCTTTTGAGTGAATTAATAATGCTCTTGCATTCTTTTTGAATACTTAATAGAATTTCCATGACAATTCTTGCTGATGACGATGGGATGGCTATCTCCGACCGCTGACAGTTCCTGGGAAGACCGAGGTTAACCGTGCATGGGGGCTACAAAGGTAGTCCAGGGAAGCCACACTCCTTTAAAAGGAGCAGTTGGACCCGCCTGAGATCTTCCGGCAGAGGGAGGGTCCGGAAGGATACGCCATCCCGAACAAAATTTAGGTGAGAATTATTTCTTCACGCAAAGAGATAAAAGTGCACATTTGAAATAATAGAGGATATGAAAACCGGTCCATTGTTCAATAAGGAACAAGCCCTGGGCAGACGTGTCAGGGTAAGAGTAATTCGGGGAATTACAGTAAGAGGACGTTGTTTCTCTTGGAGAAACTTGGAACTTGCAAGATAATAAATAATAGTATAAATAATAGTTTTATAGTAATAATAATAATTTTATTAATAGATGATAATAGTAATTTAAATTACTAAATCAGATTAAGCGCATAAAAACACAAAAAGAGAATCAAGGTATTACAATAGTCATAAATATAATCAGATTAATAATTGTCAATTTCTAAAAATGGGGATCAAAAATCATACTCAACAAAGAGAGATGTTAAATTATCCTCCTTTGTTGGGACCGAATGAGGAGATGGCTAACAAATGGGAAAAGGACATCCTACTTCATTCTGCACAATGGTCAAAGTATTCCTGTTTTCCATTAACAGGAACCTTTAGTTTAACTATTCTCTCCAACAAGCTAGACCAGAACTAGAGAAAAAAGAGAATAAAACAAAACAAGCAATCAATGAAGATCTGACATATTCTGCTGAAGGGGATTACCACAACCAGTTAACAGCACTGTTGGGGCGCATTAGGACTGGTTTTCCAGTTTCATGCAAACAGTGCCCGGACGAAACCTTTGCAGATTATCATCACCGTGTGCAGGAATGTTAAAAAAACCACAGCGGGCTACGTCCCTCTGACCAAAGCTATAATGATCTCTTAAAGGTGTCCCTGGTAAATGGCTTATCACCTGACATAGCTGTACCAATGAGGACCACCTGCAGTGGCTGGGAAGCGGCTACCCTTCAAACTGTCGTCACCCATTGTCAACATGCAGCGAGACAAAAACAAAACAAAAAGGAGAAGGCGAAACAAAAAACTGAAGCAACTCCCTGCAAATTGCAAATGGCCCAACTCGCCTACTATGACACTCAGGAAACACAGCGAACCAACAACTGAGGCCGAGCTCGAGGCTGAGGTTGGGGCAGAGGATGAGGAGGAGGTCAGGGCCAGTGGCCCAACCATACAGATCCAACTTTCCCCCACCCCCAGAATGAAGTGAGGCCGAGACAGTGCAGCTAGATGTGCCTGAAACAATGCTAAAAACAATAACTGTAGGCACTGAAGACAAACCAGTAATAACATTACACATAGACGGAAGAGCAGTAGACTTTCTAGTAGACACAGGTGCAACTATTTCAGTCATGAACAAAAATGCTGTGAAAACCCATTTTATCAAATCGCACCTGTAAAACTGTGGGTGCATCAGGTTTTCCGATGATTGATCATTTCTTGAAGTCTGTGAATTTTCATTTAGACGATATTCATTATGAACATCCATTTTTGTATTCGTCCGGTTGTCCCATGAACTTAGCAGGCAGGGATCTGCTCTGCAAAATTATGGTTAACAAGTGCATTGCTCTCCAGATGGCTGCATAGTAACCAACCATGAACTGTTTGTTCTTAATTATGATTCTGATTGGTACTATTCATGGAACTTAGAGGCCAATTTAGCCACTAATGAAATAAAAACAATAGCATGCCAAACCATGGTGCAAACACACATTCAATTCATGACTGAATTACATTGCACCTCACATTTTTCTCCTTCTGAACGTGACTTTGATTTTGAGGAACAATGGCATTCTGATTTGATTGAAACCATAACTATCAAAAATATCTACTTTAATTCCTCTTTCTGTGCTGGGTTGGTTGCGTTGACTCCTACTCAACAACAGTTTTTCTCCCACATGTCTCTCTCGCTAAGTTACATGATTTCACCTGGCAGGATATTGGTACATGGCTAGCGGAAATAGTAATTGCGGACGACTGGGTTGACTCGCTCACAGCTGAAGTATTCCCCCTCTACAGGAGTTTACTGCCAAAAAGGCTTTTGGGTCACTACTGTGACCAGGGGCGTGCATGAAATTGAATCAGGAATTCCCGCAATAACTGAAACACAGCACCCCCTCCTAAATCATGTTCCCGATTACCTATGGAGTAGGGACAAATATGATTTTGGTCAAATTGCCCACGTGGAACCCTTAGTGGTCATTCCCAAGTCTACACACCATCCTAGCGGGGCCCAGTACCCTCTAGGGAGACAGGCTGAAGAAGGGATAACTTCTCTCTTAAATTCCCTAGTGGATAGAGGAGCTATCATTTCTTACTCCCATTCTGCCAGCAAAAAAAGCCAATTGGGATTTGTACAAGATTTACGTTTAGTAAATAATGTTGTTCATTAATGCCTGACATGATTCTTTTTACTATTCCACCTTCCAGTAGTTGGCTCTCAGTAAACAACTTTTTCTCTATACCGGTGTCTAAAGATTCTCAACAATGGTTCGCCTTTACTTTCAAAGGTAAGAGGTGTCTCAAAATTTGGATGGCTTTGGGCCCCCTCTGGGGAGCACTTTAGTCACTTACGTAGATGATATACTTTTATGTTCTCCAACAAAAGAGGCTTGTGAAGCCGACACATTGGCTCTGTTGCTGTTTTTGGCTCACAAACTTTCTAAAAACAAACTCCAGCTGGTTTCAAATAAAGTGCACTACTTAGGACATGAGCTCTCTAAAGGCGGCCGCACCCTAGGCATTAACAGACTGACATCTATCTTGTACTTGCCCAGACCCATTACTAAACAACAGGTCATGACTTTCCTACTCCCCAGGGGCTTATAGCCGTCAGTTCACTTTAATACCTTGGTTAGCAATGCAAATGCAAGTTTAAGTCTACACCATATGTAGCTCTTTCTTAGCTTATTCTTAGCTCATTTGGGTCCATTTAACCACTCAATGCCTCGACCCTGTGAGAACATCGGGTCTAAGCTGACTCTATAGGAGAAGGAAATTCATAGAACTAACCCCATGCCAAGTGTACAAATATTGTCTGGTAATAATTATTGACATGTTCTCTAAATGGGTGGAGGCGTTTCCTTGGTGGAGAAGCACCGCACAAGCGGTGACAAAGTGTCGTGAAGTCATTCCCTGCTGGGGAGTAATGGGAAAACTGTCCTCTGACAACAGCACCCATTTTGTAAATGGCGTTATCCAAAATTTGTCAGCCTGTCTACAGATAGACCTTCGAACACATTGCAGTTATCACCCAGCCAGTGCAAGGGCTGTGGAGAGAGCAAATCAGACAAAAACCAAACTCACCAAAGTCATGGCTGAAACAAGGTTGAACTGGGTGCAAGCATTGCCTCTCGTGCTGATGTACATGAGGGGACAAGCCCACACCTCAATGGGGTTGTCTCCGTATGAGATGTTGACTGGTCAACCAATGAGAATGAATAACACATCTTTTCCCCAGGCCAGACTGACCCTCCATGCCCTGGACAATGAAATGGTGGACTACTGCATAGAACTAAACAAAGTGTTAAAGTCTGTGTATTACAGGGTAAAAGCGGTGTTACCTGCACCAAAGGAAAAAACATTGCATGCCATCGAACCCGGGGACTGGGTGGTGATCCGTGACCTCAGGAGGAAACATTGGCATCAACCTAGGTGGCTGGGACCATTCAAGGTGTTGCTGACTAAAGGGCAAACTGAATGGGACACCTGGACACACGCTTCACACTGTCGTGTTCACGTCACTCACAGCATGGGAACTGTGCTTCCAACGGCAGGACGTAAACAATAGCCGCCCCAACGATGGCATCAGGAAAGCGCTCGTCCAACGGCAGGACGTAAACAATAGCCGCCCCAGCAAAGATACAAAGAACACCGCACGGAAGATGTTGAATATGCCAACACTTACCATCCGGGACTAATGACCCGATGCTAGTGCCCATCCCCCTAAACAGAGGGGACTTAAAAAAATAAATACAACTGGAACAACATGGGTTCCGTTTTCAATAACTGTTATACTGGTGGAAAGGAAATACCACCAGGGAACCCAGACGTATATAATATATTGGACTTCGTACAAGCTCTTCCCCGTGTGTGTGTGTATGTGTGTGTGTGTGTGTGTGTGTGTGCGCGTGTGACCCGCTCAGCTGATAATTTACGTTGAGTTTCTTTCTTTTTATGATTACGGGATCCGGCGGCTGAAAAGTGCTGTGAATTTTTTTTTTAAAGTGAGCCAGCAGCTCGTTCAAAGGCTCTCGCTCTCCGGCGTCCTCCTTGACTCTCCTGCCACCTACCAGCGTGCTGCAGTTCTCATTTCTGCCCAATACTGAAGGCCTTGACAGTTTTGAAATGTGATTACACTTATTGTAGTTCACAGTAGTGTTACTTTTGTGTTCACAATTAAAAAGATGCTATTTAACAATAGTATTTGATTTTATCTACTTCCTTCGTGTTGATTCTCCATGAATTTGATGGTTGATTTGGTTTCAAATTTAATTATCCTTAATTTTAAAATAAATAATTTTACCAAGTACGAAAGTGCGATTAATCGCAATTAATTACAGCAAAACATGGGATTAATTAGTAAAAAAAATAATTTAATCGACTGACAGCCCTATTTTTTTTTTTACATTTTACTAAATTTACACAAACAATTTACACAAGTTTTCTTCTAGTGTTAGTCATTGGCACCTGCTGTCTCCATGGTTGCATTATAGCCACCAATTTACACAACACTTGTGGAGAATCACTGCATATTTTGGAACTATGGAGGAAACTGCACAATTCTGTATATGTGATCCAACAGAAGCTTTAAAATAGTGGGCATTATCTAAATCTAAAGATAAGACCAACCATTCCTTGCACCTTCTGAGACAAGAATGAACATCGAGTTGCTGGAATGCAAACTCACTATTAATAATAATAATAATAATAAAACACTGAAGAGAGGGGCTGCATTGTTTTAACTTTGAGTTTCAAATCAGATAGCTTCAGCTAACCTCGGCTAAAATTGTTGAATATTCTTTTCAAGTCTGAAAGTAAGTCATCTGAATAACAGTCCTTACGTTGGCCTGGTACTGCTCCAGAATGATGTGACCAGGAAACTCAGGTTCTGGGACGCTCGCAAACTTGCGGATAATGAGCAGCAGCATGTGTAAGCCGGCCAGCCGGAGCTGCTCGCTGTGATCCGTAGCTGCCATGAAGGCCATGCGGACCAGATCGGCCAAATGGAGAACCAGGAAATCTACAGAGAACAAGGCGTGAGTTTTTTCAGCAGTACAGCGTTTTCCTGAGAGAGACTGTAATTTTGGAATGTGATCGTCTTGCTCTAGCAGCAGATGACAGAAGCACGACAGACCATCACAATTATCACCGGCATGTGCAACAACATAGAACATTTCAAAAAGAATGTGCAAAAAAACCAGTTCAAAGACCAAAACGCTGTTAACAATGATAAATTAACCACTTAAACTCCTGAAGTATTATTCAGTTATTCATCTTACAGCAAATGATTCAGTAACTATTCTGAGCTATTTAGTTATTAATCGTAACTACAGTGAAACTAATAAGAAAGGTGAGGAATGTCCCGAGAGTTCAAGGGTTTCATTATCAGTCATCTCTGGTGACCTCTGACCTGTGGATTCATGCAAACGTTGCTCCTGAGCCAGCACCATGTCGAAGTGAGCCGGATTGCCGGTCTCACACTGCACGATGATGCGGCACACACACTCGACAGCGAAGACGCGGGTGGACCAGCGCAAGTTGTTGAAGGGCCCGCTGTGTCCGTGCTTGGCGTGGAAGAAAGACGCGTCATCGTAGCTATCTGCATCCTCTTCCTGATTGGTCTCTACAGGGGCAGCCGCTACCGAGTCTAGTACATGACAACAAGGAATGCAATTCTGTGAACGGCTACAATCACGTCATGTGGTAAAGTCTAAAACTCGTCGTCGTTTGCCCATCCCTGAATTATAGACGAGCGGAGAGGTTTTTGATAAGCCCTCAATAGTCATGTCAATTATTTTATTTAGGCTCGTATGCAAAGAAGTTTTTAGCGTAAACAGCGAAAACCATAGTAGCCTTCACTGCATGTCAGGCATGTTCAATAAATCCATTATTACTGTTCAGTGTTATTACTTTACCATAAAACAACACACTTACTGCTTCAACACACATTAGGAAAAAAACATGGGGGTGGGGATTCAAATCATTTTCAAATGATGGCTTGAATTCTGAATAGCATTTTTTCCTGAAATGCCCATTTCTACACTAAAAACCGTGGCAGCGTGATCTTATTTCCCCCGCCGCTATTGTACCTGGTTCCCATTTCACTCATCCTTATCAATGTTAATCTTTTGAGATGAGTATTTCTGTTGTTCGTATGAGGTGAACTCACCCGAACAGGCGGAAGAGAGCACATCCTTGCAGAGCTTGAGCCAGTGGGCCAGCTGGCTCTCAGCGGCTGAGCTCATCATATGGACAAGTGTCTCTTCAATGTCTCTGCAGAGTTGGGCGTCCCACTCCCGATCCAACAGGCTAAACAGAGCTCCCTCCAGACCCACCTCCTTAATGGTCACATCTATGAGACAAAACCACACGAATGAGTCACTTTTCCATTCAGTGTTAACATACTGCACACAGACCACAGTTTAGAGGTGTTCTTGCAAACACCACATATTGCAGTTCGGCTGCGTACTAGTTTGAAACCAGTCAATTGTGTACAAGAACATGAGATAGCAGATGTTATAACAGGTGTATGATGCTGCCTCACCCAGCTGTGTGTTGTCTCTTCGTGGCAGCTCCTTGACCAGGGCCACAGCATACTCCGACACCTCCACCGCCTCCCGCTGGGCTAACTGACGCAAACACGCCACCACCGCTCTGCGCAGATACAGGTACGAGCTGCACAGGTTCATCTGCACACAAACACACAAATTAAAAATGAAATACGGTAATGTCTGAAAAAAAAAAAAATACGATTTGCAAAACCGGGTATGTGCTGACAGCATGTGCTGAAGTGAGTGAATAATGACAAACAAACAAATAGAGAAAATCAGGAACAAACAGGAGTGCAGTGCCATGCCATGACTGGCAACCCGTGTTAGCCAAGATGCAGTTAATCCTGTAATACTCAACTGATCCCCGACAAGTCCACTTTCTCTACACAGAGAGAAAAAGACTGAAGGAGGAAAGTGTAAAGAAAAAGTGCGAGCGAGCAGGACTATTGCCAAGGCTTGTTCTAGGGTCAAATTATCAGACTCGGAGGAAACCTAAGATGATTCACAAAAGTGCACAGTGTGCTTCACTAAAGGAGTTTACTTTTTTTTTTTGATGTACATTCAGTAGGTGTCCTTGACTCATTACGGTTATATGGCATTGATGATGTTTCTAACCGATTTACTGTGAGAGAATGAAAAATATGGAGCAGTAATACCAGTAGAAGGTGAACTGCCTTGCTGAGGCTCTGTGTGTGTGTGCGTGCCTGCGGAAAAAGCCCTCAAGAAAATATTTCCGGCACTAGCCCTGCAATGAGAGGCTATGACTGCAACAGTTCATGCTCAAAACCAGAATGCCTGTTTAGGGTTAGTCTGCAAAACAACAGGGAGTCAGTGACGGAGCGAGTGAGAGAGAAAGAGATAGAGAGAGAGAGAGAGAGAGAGAGAAAGAGATAGAGAGAGAGAGAGAGAACGGGAGAAAGAAAATAGCAAACGGTGAGAACTTCAAACTGCAGCCTGGCAGTGAAGAGGAGGAGACCTACCAACACAGAATAATCCAACAAGATCCCCTGTTTGAGAGAGTAAAGAATAGCACCGTCATAGCAAGGAAGGCCATCCCAAGCCAAAACAACTCAACTCTGCTGAAGACCAAAACTAATGACATCAGTATTATCACTAGTTCTTCTAACTACACCTAATGAGGAAACTTGTGGAATAAACACAGTATTTCTACCCACAAAACATATCATAGCAGTTTAAAAGTGAGAGGTTTATATGTGTGTCTATGTCCCCATCAGAGCTGGAGTCTTGATCTTATGGTCTTAGGGTACTGACCACAGTCTTGGCTCACGGTCTCGTCTCTTTCCAGCATGAGGAAATTTCACAACCCTGAAAGTCTGTTGCTGTATTGTACAAATTAATTCTGTTCTGTTAAGCCACAGCCGAAAAATCTCTTTTGAGGAAAAACCCCCCAAAAGATTGGTCTTGGTCTGAATCTTGTCCCAATTGTAACTCTGGTTCCCATAACTGAGAAAATGTGTGGTGTGTGTGTGTGTGCATATATACTCACACAGAGGCTGGGCACTAGACTGGCCAGGTCGACATGGCGGGGCGAGAACATGTGCAACTGTTGGAGGCATGCAATGGCCTGGCCCTGGACCAGGCAGTCTGGACTGTCCTGCATTACGGCACAGGCCAGCAAACACGAGCTCCTGAGCGCACACACACCCACACCCTCACCTGTACACAACACAACAACACAGCATGCATGTACTGTACATGGGTGTGAGGTTAATGAGCAGACATAACAGTGTGGGAGTACTGCAGGTACATCTGGGTCTGAAAGTCTGAGTCCACTACCAAGTGTTCTGTTTTTACTGAAAAGTTAAACCCACATTAATAAATAGCGGGGCCGCAAGGATTCAAGATAATATCAACTATTTAGATTATGGAAGAAAGTGTTAACGTGGACTTTTATTGTTGACGAATCATTTAATACACAACAAAAGCACTCTGTAATGCCTCATAAGCACTCTAATACCTCATATCTAATTTTTTAGGCTGCAATACATTGCAGAAGACATTTGGTGGGATGCCACACACGCATGCACGACAAGAGAGATTTAGCGGCTATGGATTGGCTTCGAATAAAAATCTGATAAAGTTGGTTAAATTGTCGCGTTATATTTATATCGAGGAAAATATATTCCCACTTCAGATTCAGAGCGATGCTACTGTTAGATAAACATGGTCATAAACGTCGCTACTGCTTTCAGTAAATGAGAGGGACAAAGCGAGACAGAGAGCGGTGAGGACACAAAGAGGGGTTTAGTTTACATGTGTGTGTGTACCTTGCAGGTCAGGCCCCAGTGATGTGATGAGAGCGTTAAGACAGCGGCCCAGGCTCTGCTGCACCTCCGCATGTGTGTGTGGTGTGGAGAGAAGCAGACGCAACACCAGATTTAAGCTGGCCTCCATGTGGCTGTGGTACAGAGGCCCAGCCTGGTCCACCACCATGGCCAAAGAATGGAGAGAGCACATCTGCCACACACACACACACACACACACACACACACACACACACACACACACAAAACAGGACATGTATTTCAAGTGCCCTAGCCTCCACTGATGAATGTACATATTAGAGCACACTTGAATGCAAATTGCTAGACATCTTTTTCAATTAAAATCTTTATTTACTTAAAAAAAAAATAAAAAAAATAAAGAAAGATCCTACCAGACTGAACCCCATCACCCAACACGGTGCTCTGTCTCACCTGGACCTCTGGTGAGCTGCTGTCCTGAGATAGTGTGAAGAGAACCCCCACACAGGCACCGAGGTGTTGGGGCGAGCTGATGCCCCCCAGGTAGCGATAGAGAGCCCCCAGTGAGAGGGCATGGCACGTCCGCATGACGGCCTCCCTCGCTGCCTTCAGCCTTCAGGAAAAAACATTTGACCTTTACATGGCTTATGGTTTAGAAATCGAATGAACATGGGTGAATCAAGGTTTTCGTAGTCATAGTTTTTTGGTCCGGATTATGAAGGAGAAATATGACATGGAAATCTCATATTTGCAGACTGTAATGTGTAACCAAACCAAAACTGAGGTTTCCAGCAGCACTCACTTATCAAAGCTCATTAGGCTGAGGGAGACGGTGACGTTGGGCTCATTGAGAACCTGTGCTAGTCGGGCTAAACCCTGAGCAGCCACACAGCGCAGTAAGGGGTTGGAGCTCTCCAGCGCCCCCAACAGGAGCGAGAGCGCGGGCTTCTGCACCTCCTCTGGACCCAGTGTGACATGACCTATTGCCAAACACTGCACAGAGACACAGAGACAGAATTTACATACACTAGAGGAGGCTAAAAGTGTTAGCAAACACATCGGTTTTCCAATGAATATACTTTTAATAGTGTTCAGAGGTATTGAAATTCTCATTCTCTTAAGCAGGTTGCCTTGCCATCCCAATTCCCTCCCCAACTCTGACCTCAAATCACATGTCTGAGGGGTCTACGACTCCTATGCAAGCCATGCAGACTTAACAAATCCTATTCAGCTCATGTGTGGATTTAAAGAATCATAGTAGCGTTGTATTTAGTTCAAATCCCATCAGTATTAGGAACTATAGAACGACAATGAAGCCAATAAAGTAATGGCACCATGAAACAAATCAGATATTAAGCATATTGTCGCTGTCCAATGAAAAACATGTATCTCCACTTTTTGCGTTTTTTTACTTTTTATCATATATGGAATGTGGGCAAAAACCTCCATCTACCCCACAGCAGTTAACATCTAAATGACCAATGAAAAGCTGACAAATCACACCGTGAATTTTGGATTTATTGTGTATGATTAATGATATGAAAAAGTGTTTTTTCGTGTTCCTGAAAAATTTGAATTTTGGAGATGCAACTTTGTCCTGTACATAATTATGTGGTATTGCCCCCTTTAGTGTACTTTTGCCTCACCATTTGCCACCGATGTCTAAAAACCTGAACAATATATTGTATATTATGTTGAGATATTATTTTAAAATAAAATCTTAAATAAAAGCCACAAAAATATACGTGTGGCATTTCCAGCCTACAGCCCGAGTCTTGTTTCTAAAAATAAACTCTTACCAAAACGATACGAAAAGGAAATATTGGAGGATTGCAATTATAATGAATCTGTAATGAAATCCAGTAGGAGGTCCGTGTGCTTGGTTGTATGTTTACCTTCAGAGTGCTGCAAAAAGCAGCTGTCACATGGATTTGGACCGTCTGCTGCCGAGCGCCCTTCAGCTGCCTCACACACTCGCAGAACTGCTCCAGGACCTGAGCTCTGAGACAGGAGATGCAAAAGTGCTATTGGAACACAGGTGTCTCATACACTCGCAAAACTAATCATAAGCCCTCAGCAATAAGAATAAATCCACACGACAGTCATATTTTGAAGAATATACAATAAAATGTAAATCGTTGGTGCTCACGTCCATGTCATTAGCTCCCGTCCATGTCATTAAAACCAAATGTTTCTTTTTAAACCTCTAAGATATTTTATCAACTTTAAAAAGCAATAAAATGCTTCGAAGAATTTTAATGAGCTAAATTTGGTTCGCCGTAGGGGACCGTTGAACCAGTTCACTGCAGATTCTCTGCCTTAATTTCAATGCAAACTCTGTGCAAGAAGCCAGAGCTCTATTTTGAGTACAAAAGGTGCTAAATAAGGAAATGTGGCCACAGATATCAAAATCGTCCGAAAATTCAGCCATCTCCTCCTATTTCTGTGGAACATGGAGGTATTGTACCTCTGCTGGACGGCCAAATGGGGAAAAATGACTCCAAACAGCTGGACTGAAGCAGCTATCAGAGCAACGGCTGGGGGAAGGGGTGTGGGTGCCTTCTGAGCTTTGTCACAGATGGTGAAAGGGTCGTACTCTAACGTTCCTCCTCCCATACTGCCTCCCTGTAGCTGTGGACAGACACACAGTTAGACTGCAACTAGGGGTATAAAGAATTCACAGTATGATAACCGTACAGTATCACAGTTTTTAGTATATTACTGTACAACCTCACTGAATGCAATTACATATCAATACAGCAGCAGTGCAAGTATTAATTATAAGTACTATTCAAGTCTTAGCCTTTAATAGTTTATCAAAACCTTGCAGAAATACAATTTTTGCTAAATCTCATCTGGCATGTTTGTTCTTTAAAATGTAAAAAAATATTTTAGGGCTGGCCCGAATAGCATTTTACAGGCTTCGAATATTCGCAGTTTTTTTTCGAGTTCTCAAAACCAGCCTTAATAAAAACCACCCAAAATAAAAACAATAATATTTACATTTTGTTATGCGTTACTGCAGTTCAAAATATATCCAGTAGGCGGCAACGATGTGTTAATAGTGTATACCAGCTATAATTTATTTATTTTTTAACATTTTCCATAAAATCGCAGGACAAAGATAGGGAGTACATTTCCAATAACGTTCAGTAAAACTCCATTAAAGGTCTGAAACTACAATGGACACAAATCAGGTACCCCTGGTTTGTGGATTAAACCCATTTTACACCAGAACCAAAGCTGCACACGCAGCACGTCGCTTTTCAAGCTGCTCGTGTGCCTCAAGCATACAGTGGCGTGGACCATTCATTTCTGTGTTTTCATTCATAGTCCAGTGACATTTTCCCTCCTACGATCTGTTATAGTCTTTCATGAAGTTTGAATCTGAATTAATATTAGAAAATATTGAAGAAACAGAAATAAACCGCGGGGGCAAGCGAGGTTAGTCAGAATTCCTTCGGGATCGGACGGGAGTGGGATTTAAAAAGTTTAGGCTACAATCTGTGTGGCTTAAAAAAGACGAAGCTTCCGAATACTGAAAATAGAATCGAATACCAATATAACGAACGAATACTCGAGTATTCGAATTATTCAGGCCAGCCCTAAAAAATCTTGGAGCATATTTCAAGTCAAGTCAAGTCATATAGGTTTTTATTGTCATTCCTCCATATACCTCGTATACATTGGAACGAAATGTCGTTTCTACAGGACCATGGTGCAACACAC
>JAOUQW010000002.1:4797989-4814563 GCA_028565825.1 Olivaichthys viedmensis | reverse complement strand
CATTCTGTATCTGTGATGAAGTTGCTGTTCTCTCTCTCAGTGAACAAAGCTTTATGTACTGCTCTTCTGATGGTGTGATTACTTTTGTTCTGCCTGATCTTGCTTTGGATACGACTGATCCAGTTTCAGCAAAGAGTTTTAGAGTTCCATACAGTGGCAATTAAGAAAATCCCAGATTTTCAATGTGGTCTCAGACTTTTGGACCCCACTGTAGATATTCCTCTGTTAGTCTGTTGTGTTTGTGAAGGCTTGCATGTTTTTTACAAACTACAGGCTGTGTTTATTCGCATTTTCAGTTTCTTGTTTCGGGTATTTTCTGGTGTTGACCTCAGCCTTGCTTTTGTGGATATGCTTACGGATTTGCCTCGGCTCACTTTGTCTGGCTGTGTTCTGAACCATGCCATAGATTTCAACTACGATTCTCAGAAACCCGACATAAAATGACAGCAATAGCAGCCAACGACCTCTGGCAGCTGCTTTAAATTCTTCAACTTTGACTTTTCAGGAGCATTTTTTTTTTATAGGTTTTATGACATTCTTTGAGTGTGTGACTGATCTATTAACCGTTTATCATGGTTAAAAACGAGGAGATCTGTACACTATTTAGCAGTAAAGGATACAACAAAGGACAATTTTTTCCACAGTGCTTACCTTTATAGATTTTGGATGGCAACAGTGCAAGGACTTCGTACACTCTCATTCGATAAACACTCACAGCATTTTTAATCTGGTTCCCGTAGGATTTGACTAGAGACGGCAACCTTTATTCCAAAGAAACAAAGAAGGCAAAAAGAAAATCTAATTTAGAGTATCATATAATATTAAGTAAATAACAGGCCTTAACAGCTGTTTCTGAAGAGCATTTTGATATGTAGCTGAACTATTTGGAAATCTATACATGTTCCTCTATATTTTTGGCTGGATGTTTTAAATCAAAACCTAGCATTAGATAAAACCCACCTGAGTGGACAGATACCAGATGACTTATTTCCTTTATTTAATGAAGAACCTGATCCATCATTAAGTTAACCCAGTTAAAGAGTTACAGTCAACAGACTGAACAGCCAGCTCTGCTCCATCTAAGCTTCACAGTAAGTTGGCAGTGCAACAATTCAACAGGTACGTTATGCCATTAACAAAAGACACTCCTAAAAATATCAATAAAACGTTGTTGAAATTCATAAATCTGGAAAGGGTTACAAAGACATTTAAGGCTTTGCTACTCCATGACAGTGCTAAAGCCTAACACTGGTAAACAGTAGCGTGGATCATTTTGTTACAGCACTGTGTCCAAGTCTTACTCACTGAGTCAGCAGGGCCACAGCACATGAGAGGAGAGGGAGCAGTCGAGTCATTACGTCATCGCTGAGGTGATCTCTGCAGTGAACCACCAGATTCTTTATTGCTGAGGAGAAAAAAAAAAGCATGTACACAGATGTCTGATGTGAATGTTAAAAAGAAGAAAAGAAAATAACAGCAAAAACAAAACACTACATTTTAATTTCTAGCAGTTTTTCCTGACAAAGACAGCACTTTCCCATATCTTAACCATCCACATCAGCTGATGATTTACTGTACATAAATCCCCAAACAGCAAGGATCCCATTATTATGATTCTAACAAAAACAGCTGGAATAGTTAGTCATAAATTTTTAAAACCACACAAACCAAGAGGAAACACCTTAAATGTACAATGTTGACATTTTGGAACACAATAGTTTTTGTTTTTAGTTGATAGTTGATAGACCATGTTTATGTGAGACCTAAAAAAGACATCATTTTAATGGTACCACCTTCATGGACACAAATCAATCTTGCTAGATAAAACTGTTGCTCTACCCACTCCAAACTGGTCTGCAAAAAACAATTCACATCAGCTCTCCCTCATAACTATAACTTTCCAAGGCTTGAGAGACATGCTAATAAAAAGTGATACGCAAATTCCACAGCCAGTAAGAATTCAGGACCAGGAGGACATTGGTTGGAAGGAGGGAGACACTACCCAAATACATGACTTTTGTTCCCATTTAAATGTGTGGCAAATTTTAAGCAAATTTCCAAAAAGATGGCAAAACGTAATGTTTTTATCAACTACTGCTATGCAAATATTCGGAAGGAATCAAAGAAGTGCAAGCCAAAACAGGGCCTCCATATGGAGATAGGCCTACTGGAAGAAGTTATCTGTTATGTCACCATTTAGTTAAAAATAAGCTTCCATCAGACTTTTTGATGTCACTATTTTATTTATTTATTTATTTTACCTCTTCCAACCTTTTTGCAATAGTTAGGCACTTTTTATTTATTTTCTTTACATTTCTGACATTCAAGTGCTCTTAAGCGTAAATTCAAAATTTGCACAACAGCAGGTGGATGGATGTGCAACTGATGCTCAATTACACACTTTGACAGTCCTAAATATATAACTAGAAAGTTATAGTTATGAGGAAGATTTGGTTTATGTTGAGTTTCATTCAGTGGACCTGGTAGTGGACGGCTGTAAAAGCAGTTTATGATGTATTAGGGTCCTGTAAGGTGGCGTTGAAAGTCCCTCACCACACAGTGCTCCTGAACGGCCCTCCAGTGTCACCTGCCATGTAAACGAGTCGCCACGCCTCAGTTCACATTCCAGCTCCTTAACAGACTGAGGAAAGGCACATTTCCACAGCAGCAGCATTCTGGGCAGGTGGTGCTTCACTAAAGCGGGTCCTAAAGAAAACTTCTGGTGTGAAATATGTTGCCAACGTTTAAAGCAAATTGATCATTTCTCCTTATGTCCTGATGGTATTGCTGTTCGTATGAATAATTATGACCAACTGCAAACATTACAAATTAATAGTTGTATTTTGTGTTTGTGCAAATTAATAGCTGTATACAAGTATAGGTTTTAGGGTGAGCTGAATAATACTTGATGACCAATTTCACAAGAGTGTCTAGACGTAGGTTGAAGTCATATATTTAACACCTTAGACATTAGATTTTTCCGATTACTATATTTAACAACTAAAAATATTGCAGATTTCCTGACGCCCCAATATAGGGTACTATGATATTGTAGTTTGAGATCCCTGTCTAAGAACATTATGAACTAGTTACAGACATAGAACTTAATAATAACTTCCTAATAATCGCTCTTAAGCAGGAAGCCCCATGTTAATTTTTTACCAGTATCTTTTACTAACGCAATCCCAGTAATCAATAATCCTGATGAAAGATGAAAGAACCTTATGAGTGCAACATCGCTGATAACAAAAGCATACATACACACATTAAATGCTGGATGCTTGAAACGGATAGACATCTGATTAAATGCTAAAGACAATTAGACTTTACTATAGAAATTCTTCTTTCTCGCTTCCATGATCAGAGTACATATGCCTGATTACCCAGGGTGGTGAGCGCGCTGAGTAGTAGCCAGCCTCCCTGAGTTCGCTGGATGGAGATTTTACTGTTCTGGGCAGCAGAGCGCAGCAAATCTTCAGCCAAGCCCATCACCACCTGTTTTCCACATATTCACAGTTATTCATCTATTCATGCAGGCTACATAGAAAAACTACAGTACACCGATAGAAATTCAAAAATAGGAATAAAATAAGAGGATGACAAACTAAAAACAAATAAGTCAGTCAGTCAGTCAGTACACAGATGGATCACATCCAAGCATGATGGTATTTTCCAAGATTAGCAGATATCTTTGAGGAGATTGTCTGATGTTACCAAGCTCAAGGTTTGGATTGAGGAAGTGGGACTAATGGAAGAAGGTGCACTTCTTCGGTGGCTGGAGGAAGTTAGCAACATGATTATATTTACTAGATTGATTAAACTTTCTTTGAACACAGATAGAGCATATTTCTCTCTTTCTGTCCCACTGACTACCAGCAGCCAATCAAAACAAAGATGGGGCAGAAATGAATGTGATTAGGTAAGCGCAGCAACTAATTAAAATAGTAAATAGTAAAATAACACCGCATTCCTTTTTCCACCCCTGCCACATTCACACCATATAAGAATTTACAGATTTCTGTGCATAAATAAACAGTAATTATATGAATGAATGTTTAACACAATTGCCAGTGTGCTACTTGCTGAGGTAAACGTCTCATTACAGCAGAACCAACAAGTTGGAGTCTGCTGAAAATAGTACACTATATAGTTTGGTTTAGCAGTTTGCGATCTGGCTTGAAAGAGTAATTCCAGCTGTGTCATGTGACAGAATACATGAGGTGGCAGATTCTGTAGATTTCTTACCTTGCCTTTGGAGTGTGGTATTCCCAGCGGGCCATGTTGTACAGTGCCCAGCAGGGCGGCGATGGCAGCACTGTACCCGGCGACTGCCTCAGGGCACGACTTTAGCGCATTAAGTCTCTCTAAACAGCGGTCAAGCAACACAACCAGCTGAGCAGGCATCGCGACGGCTATGCAGCGCAGGCACCAGGCGGCCGCCAGCCGTGCAGATACGCTGGGGTGAAGAAGCACTGAGATCACGGTGTCCAACATTCCTGAACGAGAGAGGAGAAAAAGACAATGATCAACGAATCAATGTTTAAGGAATTCTCAAAGAAATGTTTAAAAGGAAAACCCAGAAAGCTACATAATCAATATTGTAAATTATGTTTCATTTCATATATATATAACATGGCTATGTTACTTTGAAAACACAAAAGCTTTATATAGCTGGATATAACTGATCCAGTTTCAGCAAAAAGTTTTAGAGCGTCATACAGTGGCAATGAAAAAAATCCCTGATTTTCCCACTGTAGATATGACAGGTATTATGAAAACCCAAGACAAAGTACTGCCATGCTATGTGTCTAATCACTTGCATTTGCTCGACTCTACTGGGGTCTGCTACCTCTCTCTCTCTCTCTCTCTCTATCATCTGTCATACCAGCTGCCTCTCTGACTGACTACTACAACTGATCTGCGTTTTTGCAGATCTCTCATTGTTGACTGCAATTGAAATTTCACATCTAATTAATATTGACATATTGGGCTTATTACACTCTTTAAAAAAAAAAAGAGGGGTTTTAGATCAATGTTTTCAGCTCCTGATAAAGAGGAGAGTGAATTGCGAGCGGCTTCTCACTAATTGTTCGAGTGCCGGTCAGTTATAAACAGTCTGAGGCGGGTGAAAGAGCGTTCAATGTGTTGCAAATATAATGGGCACCAAGAAACTGATATCGATTTGAATTACCCCTAAGCTTCCTTCGTTTCACCACCAAATAATTTTTTTCGCAATGCATTAATAATTAAAATGGGACGAAATATACCTGGGTGCACTGCCCAAGGATAACCTATGTGTGGGAAACACTGGGGCGAGTGACTGACCTATGCTGGTGTCGTGCAGCAGTGGCGCGGCGGTGGACCCCAGGTCTTGTAACACACTGCCCAGCTCCAGCAGGACACACACCAGCATGTGTTGACTGGCCGCCACGGCTGCGCTGCTTACTCGCGTCTCCGTGTCTCCTCCTGCATCTGACATACACGCACAGTCACATCATAGCCTGCACCTACTGTTTCACTAACTCATCTGTCATAACCATACAAGCCAATATTTCATCTCTTAACCAACTGACATCTCACCATCTTACTTACAATAATAAATACAGGTAAAAAATTGCTTTCTGTGGTCTAATAGAAGGAAGTTAAGGCGACTGGGCTTGTAGTATAATGTTAAAAGAACAACAAAGCCTCTCGGACAAGCTGCTCACTCACACACTAAAACAAATTAAACCCTAATTCTCAGATGAGGGAAAACATGATTAATATCAGAATTATTTATATATAAATAGTGAAAATGTTTCCTACTATTTACTGATATTCTGATCGTAGATTTTAAGGTAAGCAGGGGTAAAGACGTAAAAACAGCATTAGATGTGGATAACAGATGGCGTTTCAGACTTCTTCGCTCCTTTCCTTACCAACTTTGTACTCTGTCCAAAATGTCGCACGCACAGAGATAGAAATGCTGGGGAATTTGCCACGCCTTGAAGATTATAGCACAAGCCCAGTCGCCTTGATGTACTACTTCTAAACATTCAAATGACCTAGATGACTGAAAGTGCTCCATTTTCAGCTTACCTACAGCACTCTTCTGTTTTCGAATGGCCAGGATGAGTTCCTTGGCCACCGCTATCTGAGCTTTCTCTCCCAACAGGCTGCCTACAGAGGCTCTCAGGATGAATGAGACGCAGCATCGGCAACAGACAGCTTCAGCCAGGTTCTGAGTGACCCGTGTGTCACACGCTAGCTCCATGAGCAGAGAAAGCAGGGTGGAGAAATGGGCCTCCAGCCACACCCCTCCCAGAGTGGAGATGAACACCACACACGCCTAAGCAAGAAACAAGAAAATGCATAAATTTAATAAACCCTCACAAATAGTCCATCCTAGATGGTCAAATATTATCAAAATAGTCAAACATGACTAGGCAGGCCACAATCCGCCGATCAGATGTTCAAGAAGTCGTTCGCATCACCTCTGCAACTAGCAATGCAACTAACACTGCTGGCCGATACTGATAGCTCGATGGTTCTAATTCCATCATTTTTGGCTACACTTATATATGGTTACACTACACACACAAGATTAACCATTTCTTTTTATGATATTTCCTTACATTCCTCCAACTTAATGATATTATTTTGTGTCTGACAAGCTAATAAAAAGAAGATTCATCATAAGAATGCAACGGAAGGGCATGTGCGGCCATTGATCTTGTTAGTGGGGTTGATTATGATTCGCTGGAGGAGATGGTGACAGTGATGCAGGCTGTCCATATGATTTCATGACGCTGTGTTGCGTTTATGCACTACGACACGCAGTCACAGCCAATGTTTGCGTGAAAGAAAACTTACAGAGCGAGTGCATATTTAGAGCTAACAACATGTGTTGGGGTGTGTGCATGTGTGTTAGTTGTTCAAAAAGCTTTAATTCACTGATTCATTTTCTTTTTACTGAGTCTTCCCCGTCTTTTCCCTCTCCCCTGCGAAAAGCTTAATGCCCTCACTGCCGCATTGTTGCAGCCTGCAAACAAGTCACGGCTCGGTACCGGTCGAAGGCCCAGTGGTTGGGATCCTGACTTAATAAATGTAATATTTGAATGCATTTGAATATAATTGAGCTCTATAATTTTACACTGCCACAGACCAGACCATAGTTTCACAGCTGGCATTGCATAAACCACGGAAGGTGAAAACAGGTTGTTTCTACTCAGCACCACTCACTCAGCCAGGCAGTGAGGGGAAAATACCTCTTCTAGGCCGGCCAGAGGCGCACATCTTTAAGTGCAAGCAGCAAAACGAAAATACTTAACATTTCATAATTAAAATATTAGATTTGGTAAATTGCGTTCAAATAGGGGTTTATGTAGCCAACTACTCCATCAATACATGACTGTAGAACATATATTATAGTATATCATGCAGAACACAACAGCTACAAGCTGCTACAACATTAAAAGTGCTTATTTGATGCTTTCCGACCTTTTAAACTTTCATTCTGCATATCAGATCCCTTTACATTACGAACAGTAATACTTTCAATGCTTGGTATCAATGAGATATTCCCCTCTGTCATGTACTTTTCTGATTGTATATGATGTTTTAGGGTATTTAAGGGGCAGTGATTGACCTGCGTGATGCCCACGCGTACGTCTCCATTCACTGAGCTAGTGCCCTTCAGCATGTCGCTGCCGGCACGCAGGAAACCCGCGCCACGTCGCAGGAAGCCGCTGGACACCAGCTCCATCACCTCCTCCAGACAGCTACGCTTCGAACCCGGACGGGGAGCTGCAGCAACAGCAGAGGGCATAAGAAGCAGGCAAATGATAAAAACAAACCCAGATGATGAATAACTTCGTAGACAATAAAAAAGAGGAGCAAGAGTAGAAAAGGAAAAACCGTAAATGACCATGTGGGGATTTGAATAGTGTAAAAATAAAGGCCAGAAATACAGTATGGTTCAAAAGTGCGCGTCAACTACCATAAAGTCTTTTTATTTCATTGTTTATCAAAACCTAACACAAAATATTACAAAGTATGAGACAACTTCTCTGATCGCGCACAATGATAACACAACGCACATTCCTCTGTACATTGCGTTATAATCGTGTTGTTAATTTAACAAAACTGTATTAGTTTTGCATAACTGATCAAATGACAGGCTCACACTTTCGGGCCCTCTTCTGTAAATGAGTAACAGGGAAACGAGGCCAGGCCTGCAATTGTTGGGGAGGTACCGACGACTGCAGCTTTCCACAGATGGATTCCACAATAACACAATACAATTTCACAGTGGAATACAAGGTTAGTCTGATAACAGCTGGATAATTCCTGTCTTCCCACAACTCTGTAGTGATTTGATTTGCTAGATTTGTACATGGCTTGTATTTGAAACACTTGCTCATATAGAAATTTGACAGTCCTGATAATCCTGCATTTCAGTACGGTTTTTAACATGACATCATTGCCTTGCCCTTGGGAGAATCCGCATCATCTTAAGAGCTGTTCCACGGATTTTTGAGATAGCGTGAAGTCCATTGAAGCTAATTAGAGAGCAAGCTGATGACACAATGCAGCAATGCAAATCGCCAACAAAATTGCTTCAACTAAATCGTTCTTGCCTCCAGGGGCAAGTGTGTTTAGAAAAATTCTCGCTCTGCAAGTGGCCAGTCAGGTGATAAAACTAATGCAGTTGTGCAAACAGTACTGGAACACAGAGTGCATCATTTAACCTACCTATGGCTTGTTTGGGTTCGAGTGCTGAGGCTAACAAGGTGCCCAGAAGTTTGGAGACGGCAACACGCACGTCATAGTTGGAGCCGTCGAATGCTCTGAAGCAGAGCGAGGCCACGTTCTCGAGCTCTGTAGACCACAGGAACACGGCTTCTCTCTGAAGCTCCAACAGACACTGAAAACGCACACAGATATATGAAAACACCACTCAACATGGAGAATGCCAAGGAAACTCCACTAAGCAGTGGTATTAACATTATCATCAATGTGCCAAATCAAATACAAATCAAGACATACGAGTTTGATGGTTTTATCTTTATCTTATGGTTTTAAGATATTAAACTTTAGGATTTTAAGAGTGTACAATCAAAGGAGACATAGTAAACAGAACGGAATTGCCTCGTCATTGCATCTACCAGCCGAGAAATTGTGAAATCTCTGTCGTTGCTGCATATCTTTCTTTTACAGAAAGCATGTGACTCTATAAGCTGTTTGATTTTGCTGCTTGTTGTACGAAGAAACAAGCAAATGCCAACAGAATAAACACTCCACCTCACACGGCCCTTATACGTTCACTGTCGCGACCGTGATTTCACCTTGCCCAGAGTAAAATAAATGGAAATGTCGATTTATACTTCTAAGCTGAAAATCAAGGTTCAAGGTTAGCGTTACGGTTCTGACAATAATGCTTATAATAGTGCACTATTTACATCAGGATGTGAAGGATCTCAACAGATAAAGAATACTGATTTGCTTTTTTCAGTACCCTATAAACAACATATTTATGACATTTATGAAATAAAATCTGTTAAAAGCTTATAATTCCACAGTCATCAATACCTATAAATACAGATCTCGGCGATATTGAAAAATGCTGGGAAAGAACAATACCTTAGCAGCAGCACAGCGAACGGCCATCGAGCGGTCAGTGAGGCAGGAGCGCGTGGCTTTGTAGATGTCTCTGTGACAGGGCCCTGCGCTCACCCCCAAACCCTTCAGGATCTTCTCGATACACAGCATGATCTCGTAGCGCCCCTGAGACTGGACGCACACACAAACCAATCAAAGACAGTTTCTCTCCCACGCAAGGATAGTTTTGAGCCACAGACACCAAGTCGTTCACTAAAACCAGTTCTAACAAGCACGAGGAGCAGTTTCTTCAATACTGCACATCACACTAAAACTGTTAACATGTAATAACGGTTTTCCTAAAACGCCAGAGTGGCCGGTCAGAGAGAGTCTTATGTCTTACTGACGTGTCGGGCTCTCAACTGGATATAGGATGCATGGGCGTATTGGGGCATGAATGAGTAAGTCTGTTCCCAA
Source organism: Olivaichthys viedmensis (assembly GCA_028565825.1). Lineage (NCBI taxonomy): Eukaryota > Metazoa > Chordata > Actinopteri > Siluriformes > Diplomystidae > Olivaichthys > Olivaichthys viedmensis. Next base: position 4,804,507 of record JAOUQW010000002.1, on the reverse strand, counting down.
ATAAAGGCGATATGGGTCATTATCTCATAGCTCGCTTGCTACAGGTCACTCAGATAGGCCTGAGAATATGGGACGCTTTTAGCTAGTTTAGTCACTCGTAAACATTAAACTGAAAGAGTGGCGTGTTTTGACTATCCCTGCTGGCCCTAGCAAACGTTTACAATGTTATGATCATCATACGAAGGTTACCGTCTTATATCTGTGCTTATGATCAGAGAATCGATTTGCTTTGTGCATTGACCTCTTGCGTGTGAAAGTGAAGGGCCCCGGTTCTTATACGATTGCACTGATTGTTGAGTACTTTTTGCGCTTTCTCTTTATCTCTCTATCTAGCTACATGTATCTGTCTTTCCATCCATCTATCGGGTTTGTCTACATGCATTTGGCCTGGTGACCAAATCTGGAGTCTTGGTTAAATTCTTACCTCGGAGCTCTTTACAGCTTTCAGAAGGTTTGCCACAGTCTCTTTAAAGGAGCTGATGAGGAGACGGCCGAGCTGCTCGTACATCGCACCCAGACAGGCCACGGCTGCCCTGCAAGAAGAGATGGCGTTTATTCGCTAATGCTGCTAAATTAAGTAGGCGTCACTGAGATGGGAGGCTACACTCATTATAATTCACTGGCCAATACAGACAGCTGTGGGTTAAGTGACAAAGTGCTTTTTATTCTCTGATTGGTCTTAAGAGTATTCAATAAAACACAGCCTCTATTGATCTATTCAGAAATGTTTGTGAGGCTCAGGATACAGGATAAGACGCACAGATTACAACAAATCAGAAATTTACTGGAAGTCGCAGGACGCCGTGTCATAGTGTGAGAGATTTGTTCATTTATGTGCGTGCGTGCGTGCGAGAAAGAATGATGGCAGACTGCGCTCACAAGCGAGTGGGCAGGAAGCTGGGCGAGTCGTCTCTGCTCTTGATGATGTCATGGCAGCGGTCCACGGTAAGGCTGGAGGTAAGCGATTCGCCCACACGGTAGACCAGAGCCACACAGTGAGCGAAGAGGCAGCGTGTAGAGGGGCCAGGAGAACCCGTCAGAATGGCGGTCAGCTGCTCCACCAGTCGCTTCTGGCTCTGCTTCACATCCGCCTGTAGCGCACACAAGCATACTTTAATAACTTTACTTGGATCAACAGAGATGCCAAAGAATCATGACTGAAATTATCCTAAAGTATCCGCAATCATGACATATGAGTAATGCACATGGAAACAGGCAATTACCCATGATTCAGCTGAATGAAATACAAAAACTGAAAACCAAGTGTCAGATGTTTTTTTTGTTTTTAAAAAAAAATATGAACTGCCTTATTTTTGTACCGTTGCATAAACTGCGCTCATTCATTTTACTTTCTATTTATTTGGAATGAAGCTTTATTGTAAAAACTACAAGGTAATATTTTTTTTTTAAATCATGTAACATGCTAATCCAGAAGTGAAAAAAAGAAAAAGGGAAAAGCACGTGAATACGGAATACTCTTGGCCACTGCCGTACTCGATATAGATGAGTAGTGTCGGAAACCAGGGTGTAACGTACTACACACACATGAAAAGGGTGGACATGCACAGTGATAATCAGGAAGGGGATAGAGATTGCATCCTAAGCGTGACGACATACCAAAATGTTGTCTGTTGTTGTAAAGTTCAGAGTCACAAAGACACAATGACATATCCAAATGATCAGCCACCTGTACGCAGCAGCTTGGTGATTTGTGCTAAACAATGTGTTCATGGGGAAAACATTTTTGTGTTAGGTGCTAGTAAGCTAACACGCTACTTGTCAGTCAGTGTATGATCATTTGATAAGTTTTAGCTCATTTTTAATGCATCATTTTGGAAAATCGCTGACGTTACCTGGCATGAGTGTTGTTATACTTTTATGAACCATGTCTACAAATTAGCAGTTTGTTCTGGGTGCTAAAACAGTCCACCACTGATTTTCATTCAAACAAGCCAACCTGTGCTCTCCTTTTTCCATTTTTTCCCCCCTCCTTTTTGAATCGGGTAATGACTTGTACAGCAAGCTACTGGTGCTTGGAATGGGTCAGTGATGGCCTGTGCAGGAGAGCAGAGGACTGCAGCTTTTGAGCATTTCTAATTCTCATCACAACTGAAATGACTTGGAAAGTGTTACGATCAAGTACAATAATGATTCAAAATATAAGAAAAGGTAAAACATGTCAACATGAATTGAATGAGAGTTCACTGTGTTACAACCTTCACCCACTGACCACCTTGCACATTTGTCTGGTTTCCTGTATTGCATCAGCCCAAAAAAAACAAAAGTGTTGTTTGTGTCAGTTTTGCCAACAACATGACAACTGCAGTCAGGAGAAATATATAGAAATCTACAGTATGTAAAATCCCATAAGCCACAATGGCTTGTTCAAATATTCATGTATTCATGTCTGATTCCAGCCCAACAGTTTCTCTCAATTCATTACACATGAACAAGACTGGAAACAAACACATTGAAAGGGTGCTTTAAAGTACCTAATTTTCCGTCTCTCTCTCTCACACACACACACACACACACACACACACACACAGACACACACACACACACACAGACACACACACAAACACAGACAGACACACACACAAACCACAGACACACACAAACAAACACAGACACACACAGACACAGACAGACACACACACACAAACACAGACAGACACACAGACAGACAAACAGACAGACACAGACACACACAGACACACACACACACAAACACACACAGACACAGACAAGCAGACACACACAAACACAGACAGACACACACACACAGACACACACACAAACACACACACACACAGACAGACAGACACAGACACAGACAGACACACACAGACAGACAGACACACAGAAAAACACACATACAAACAGACACAGACACACGCACACACACACACACACACACAGACAGACACACACACACACAAACAGAGACACACACACACACAAACACAGACAGACACACACACACACACACACACAAACAGACACACACAGACACACACACAGACAGACAAACAGACACAGAAAAACACACATACAAACAGACACACACACAAACACAGACAGACACACACACAAACAGACAGACACACACACAAACAGACACACACACAAACACAGACAGACACACACACAAACAGACAGACACACACACAAACCACAGACACACACAAACACACACAAACACAGACACACACACAAACACACAGACAGACAAACAGACACAAAAAAACACACACACACACACACACAGACAGACACACACACACACAGACACACACACAGACAGACACACACACACACAGACAGACACACACAAACAGACAGACAAATACAGACAGACACACACAGACAGACAAACACAGACAGACACACAGAGACACACACACACACACACAAACACAGACAGACACACACACACAAACACACAGACAGACACACACACAAACACAGACAGACACACACAAACACAGACAGACACACACAAGCACAGACAGACACACACAAGCACAGACAGACAAACACACACAGACAAACAGACACAGAAAAACACACAGACAGACACACACACACACACACAGACACACACAGACAGACAGACACACACAGATAAACACAGACACAGAAACACACACACAAACAGACAAACACAGACACACACAGACACACACAGACAGACAAACAGACACAGACAAACACAAACAGACACAGACACACACAAACAGACACAGACACACACACAGACAGACACACACAAACAGACACTGACAAACACAGACACACACAGACAGACAGACACACACATACACACACAAACACACACACACACAAACACAGACAGACACACACACACAGACACACACACACACACACAAACACACACACACCGTGAGACAGCTGGTTCCAAGCAGAGGGGAGAAGAAACACTGTGAACCAAAGCGCTCTCTCTGGGTGGGTGTGTTTCTCCATATGTTTGAGAGACAATGAAGCACTTGGAGTCTCTCCCACAGCATCATTGAGCTCGACTTACTCGTTCAGCGGCGGGCAGAAGCTTCTTCAGGAAGCGCAGCCACTCAAAGACAAACTCAGCCCTCTGCTGCTCGCCTAGTTGGCTGCAAACCTCCTCGTTTAGCAGCAGGCTGTGCGCCTGCTCCATTCTTCCTCACTTCCCCTTCTTTCTTCCCTCCTTTTCTTCAACTAGGCCCAGAGCGGCAGAGTCAAAGCTCCTGGCTCTGATTCTCACTGCATCACCTCTGAAACAGACCAACAAAAACGATGGCAACATGCAGGAGGGGAAGCTGCTCGAGTATACTGCTCTTCTTTCGGCATGCAGCCTTAATATAACTGATCCCATGTTAATAACAAACGTGTGCTTTTAGTGTAAGGAGCAGAAGGTTGGGTGATACACTGCTATCAAAGACAAAACGCTATAGCAATGTTCACTACCAAGGTCTAGGTTTTTATATAAAGCAAAGCCGTTATATGGCTTTTAAAGTATCAGGTAGAGTGTACAAGGAGTCACACTCAGACCCTGGGGTTAATGGGGAAGTCAATAAATATTACGCTTTCATGAATTCTTCTGTCAAAGGTATTTAGAAATTGAGCTCTAAATCAGGCTAATAGTGGGAAGGATTTGAGGTTATGTGTTACTAATATAGACACGTAAACACGTTAGTGCCCCAGTTTCTTCAACTTTAGACTTCCATTATAAGTGAGTTTCGAGTAAACAGGCTTTCTGCTCTTTTCTCAGTACAGGGAACCGGGTTGATGTTCTTGTCTGCGAAAAAAACGTAAAATGAAAAATGCTGGAGTATTCCTTTAAATCAGGTAGAAGGCTAATCTCCGGGAAGGGGGTGTGACACCCCTGTTCTTAGCAGTCCCAATGTAAACTTATATGACACGGCTATGAATAATGCAGTCTGCCAGGAGGCTCCTTCTCTGCTACAGTATCAGCATACGAAATAACATACGAGAACTAGTCTGCATTTTTAACCTACTCATGAATTTATGCACCCCAAACATGAATGTATTTCACCAGGCTTTCCTTAATTAGAGAAAAGCCACTTTCTTTCAGACATGCAGGCAGCTAATGACACAAGGCATGAAGGAGCTCCACTTGGCTGCTCAGTTCATTAAATGAGACTCGCCTTGCATTTTTGCATTCAGGCTGCAAAGCCAGTGCCGGAGCCACACTGCCAGATTATTTACCGTAATCAACTGTGAGCTAGATTCACGAACGGCTCCGTATTGGACATATACTGCATTATGGCTATTATTTCATACCCATATATTGCATTACATGGGCTGAAGAAGACATTATTTCTTACATTGTGCCATGCACTTGTATAGGAAATAGGAAAGTGAATACCAAATTGCATCATATTGGACATATAGAGCACTACATAGGGAGTATGGAAGTCAATATTTCATACCCTACGTAGTGCACTTACACAGGGAGTATATAGCTTAATCCAGGTTTTCGCAATATTGGACATAGTGCACTACATAGGGTGTATGAGCAATTAAAGCAATGCATTCATATGGAAGGTAGGAAGCCTGACATATAGTGCACTAGGTCGAAGGGGGCCGAGAAGCCGAGACATCTTACACGTTTTAGTGCACTTATTTACAGTTAGCAGGGAATCCTTCGGAGTTCAGCTGAAGTGCTTTCCTGACTGGTTCATTAACGCACAGGATAAATGCGAAATGATGCTACATAGCCGTGTTATAGCCTAAAGTAAACCCACGGCTCGCTGTCTAAATGCAAGCCCCCTTTCCCCCGCGTGTCGAGACGCCCACCCACACAGCAGGCTAACGACAGCTAGCTCAACCGGCGCTAGCTCTTTAAACAAGTCACTTAAAGTAAAAGAAGTGCGACGTTGTGTCATTTAGCCACTTAAGTGTACACTCGCAGCCTGTAGAACGCGATGGCCGCTACTTGATGTCGAGGGCACTAGCTGTCGCTACGTCGCGTGACTTTACAGAGCCGAGGGAGGAATGCTAATCATTAGCCAGCTAGCCTCGGCAGAAGTTCGGCAGGAGGGGAGTCTTTACTAATACTAAATAAATAAATAAATATATTTAAAAAGTCGTATTACCTGCCTAGTAATGCTGCTCTCGGGGCCCGGGAGACTCGGAAAAGTTCCGTATTCAAGACAACTGTCCGTGTTGTGTAAAAGAAATCCAGAAAGACACCACGGATGGACTGAGCATATGTGCAGAGTGAAATTGCAGCCCACACGGAGCAGAGCGGTTTCCCCCAACACAATGACCGCCAGGGGCTGACACTCTCCGTGGGTGTGAGGGGGGGACCCCCAAAACGTGACCCCCTTTTCACCAAGCCCACATATTGAATATTCATGCCTTGCATTTTTTTATTTATTTTTTGAATAATGGTGAAATACATAATAAAGCTTCTTTATGGTCACATATACAAGTACAGTACAGTGAAATTGATTCTTCGTGTATCCCAGCATGTTGGTAAGCTGGGGTCAGAGCGC
>JAOUQW010000002.1:4778578-4790294 GCA_028565825.1 Olivaichthys viedmensis | reverse complement strand
CATCTTGTGGAATCAATGCCACGAAGAATTGAGGCTGTTTTGAGAGCAAAGGGAGGCTCGACCCAGTATTAGTATAGGGTTCCTAATAAAGTGCTCAGTGAGTGTAAGTATTAGAAACATATGGGATGAGAACTTGGTACAAAAATAGTGAACTCTTAATGAAAATTAATAATGCACACTTAAAAAGAAAAAGTAAGAGGTCACTTGTTACCATAAAATCTTTTTATTGATCAGAGATGTAAAATATCTTATTGTTGGGGAGTACTTCCTATTAAGTGTGGCATTAATCAAATTCAAGAAAAACAACTTATTGTGTGTGGGAGGTACTGTTACTAGTGTGTTGTGACAGTGATATTACTTGTGCTTTTTCGTACGAGTGTTTAAAAATGTGAAACCTTCTGGATAGGAGGTCCAATATTTGCATATAAATCTCATATATGTTATATTATTTCATATTTATAATATGATACTATAGTTTCATATGATATCATGTTGAATAATACAAGAATAAAGAGGGACTTTAGAAATGGACATGTTTAAGACAAAACAAAATGTTGCCTGAAACAACATATTTTGGACAAACTGAGGGGAGGAAAATGAATCGTCCCCAGAAACAACCCTTATGAACAATTCATTTCCAAAAACCAGCTGGTTAAGGTAACAGATGGTCTTAGGTAGTTCAGAGATTTTTTAAACAGTTTGTGTAAAATCCTTCATTTTTCCTCAGAATAATAAAATATCATTTGTAAGAATCCAAGTGGATGGACGCAGCTCATCAAGACTGTTTAGGTAATACATCAGACTTAAACCTTTGTACCATTCAGTCCTTGTTTCAAAAATGTTGTCTTGTCTTCAATAGCACAAGCATCTCATCTCATTGGATCGAAGAAGGATTTCACAGTGACCCTCCTAGCTGTATTTTTTTTTTGTACAGAGCTCAGAGTTTTGGCTCTGGAGCTTCTATTTGATGTCCATTGTTCAAGGAACTGTCTTTTTCCTTCAATAATTCTATCATAGTTCCCCATTTTTCCACCTCATTCAGGTTTGGAGCATGGCAGGGTGAAAGCCTTAAAGCAATGGCTGTCAAAGAAAAGAATGACCATACGATGGGAATAACAAGCGCTGTTGGGACTTTGGGACAGGATGTGGTACTGGGGTCATCCATCTGTCGTGCTCACTTCTTATAGTTTTTCCCTTTATCTTGTTGTTATGAAGTATGGCGAAGATCAATCGCTCACCAGGTATTTAAACAGAATGATGTTACACTAAGTTCTGAAGGCACTTGATTTCATTGCAGGCAGCAGCTGTGTGTTCTTTGTTGAATAGGGTCCTCATGAAAGATCTTGTAAAAGGACAGCTATCCTTCTGTACCTCAAGAAAACAGCTGCTGGTGCAGACTGGCACAGCTTCAGATGAGCACAGTTTGTAATTCAGTGGGCAGTGGGCCAGTGGATCAGTGGATCAGTGGATTTTATGGAGCATTGCTAAAATAAAAAAAGCTAACTAAATTATTCAGATAGAGTATGCTATGAGTGTCAGTTATCCGTGAATTAAAGCAATGTTGGCTAAAATACCTGATATGAGTGATGACACCCAGAAAACAAAGACAGCAAGGAAACAACTGGAAACATTAGCGTGAAATACTGAACTGAAAATAGTAAACAACAGAAAAAGTTAAACATCGGACATTGTAGCTGGCTTCGCAATGGCAATATTCATAGTCCATGTCCTTTCAATGCTCAGCATAGCCATATTATGGGAAAATAAGAAAATCGTCAAGAGTTAATGGATTGAACCCAATATTCATCTTGAAAAGAGCACATATTTCAGGCACCCTAATCAGCTCAACTACATGTGGGGGAAAAACATAATTTAATACATGTTCTTCTTCTATTAAATTGCCCGTATATAAAAAGTAAATCAAATAATAAGAAAATGACTATTAATATTTTTTCATTGATTTTGTTATTATTATCATTTAGCAGGGACTCTTATCTCCTCCACATGTGTCATATATTGCCATAATATGGCTTTCAAAATAAACGCCATGAGAGACACTTAACAAAGCCAAATCTTCTGGAAAATAAATGTTGCATCTTTGTGCTTTGAGAAAATTCCCCCACTTTGTTCCTCAATCCATTGATTTCAAAGAATCCAGGCACAGCCATTTACATCTTAAGAACTAAAGCAACTTTAATAGGCTTTTGAATCCTGACCCTGCATGGTCTCCTGTAATGTACTGATCATTATTTGTTACCTAGTGATTGACTCCTTTTTTAGTCATACTTTTTGAGTTGTGGCTTCTCTTACAGACCGGATGGATCTTTGGTAGTTGTATTCAGACAGTTCTGGTCTGTCAAAATCCCACATATGCCAGAGTCAGATTGGACCTTTCTACAACATGGTCACCTCCGATGGCCAACCAAGACCAAAAGCAGAGTAAGACACAACTGCCATATATGCTTTGCTGTTGGAGGAGCCAAAGACCTAAGATCTGGAGATGAAAAACACAAAGACAAACAGGTACTCAAACACAATTTCAAGTGCAAGTTCTCAATCTTTTTTTTGTTATAAATTGTTACAAACTACGACAAAATGATTTCATCTTACTGTATTTACATTGTACATTTCTTTTGCAAAAATACCATGTAGACACCAATTTTAAAAAATGGTATTCATTTTAAAATATATTTCACCATGGTTGCTTTAGCATTGTATCTTTCACCATTATAGCAATTTATTTTAATTCCAAATTAACTACTTGGAAAAGTCACAGTTCACTTGAAATCTCCTGCTAGTAGATAAGATAGCCAAAAGATACCAGTAGCCTGCATCACTAATAAATGTTTCCTACATTGTATCGATTGAGATTTATAACATTAATGCACAAGAAGTCGGTTTGTTGGCATTCCTATTAAAAATCAATACTTGACAGATTTATGTTCTATTTCATAATTATCTAATATACTCACTGCTATTAGGAGGGGGGTCTCGACATTCTCCCTCCTCGATGGCCACATCATCTATTGCAATATCGCCTTCAATGCCAGAACCACGAATGCCCTCCAAAACCATCTACACAAATAGTCAAAAGAGCAGGAAAAATCACCTCTGTTGGATAAAATACCTATATAGAAGTATATAAGTGTAAAATTGTTACCTAAATTTACAACTGTCACCTAAATTTACACTTACAACACTGTGGAGCACGTACAACAATTGTCTACAGTTGTCAATCACGTCCTGATATTCAGGCCAATTGTAATTTCAAAATGGTGCATCATGGACAATATACTACCAAATAAAACAATAAATAACAATAATAATAATAATATTAATAATAATTAGGGCTGGCCCGAATAATCAGAATATTCAAGTATTCATTGGTTAGGTTGATATTCGATTCTCTATTTAACATTTGGAAGCTTCGCCTTTTTAATCCACAAAAGTGGAAAACTACAAAAACTACAAAAATTACTTTTCATCAGCGAAGGCCTTTAGAGAGAACATCATGTATGGAAAATGTTAAAAATAAATACATTTCACGACGCTGTTCATTTTACACCGGTACACTGTGTGTGTCGAGCATTAATTTCTGTGCTTTCTTGCATTGGTTTAGTAAATACAACGTACAAATATATGTACTGACCGTCAGATCATTATAAACATGCATTACCACTGTATATGATCACAAAGTTAGTTAATCCAATAATATTTTCATTTCTATGCTCTGTGGCAGTTAGAACTTAGAAGTTTGAACTTTAACTGACGGCAGAGCACGCACTGCTACAGTAGGACTACAGGCTGAAAAATAGCCCATGTGCTGTTTACATTATGGGTATACACTGCAAAATATGCAAAATCTGCAGGAATATTGTATTCTGTATTGTTTCTATCAAGAAAAAAAAGGTGAGAAAATACGTTTGGTGCACGCGTGTAACGATTAGCTCATGGAGTAAACGGCAGGACGCAATTGCGTATAGTTGGTACATTTATTAACTGAAACAAACCACGACATGATAATCATTACATATAAACAAAACCAAGCAACGGAGACAGAAACTGAGGGGTTTATTATACAAACCAATAAGGGGCTAACAGGGAACAGCTGGGAACAATTACTGAAAAGACAGGGGCGTGAACAAACCAAAACCAAAACAAACACATGGCGCTAGTCACCATGGCAACCACAGCTCACAGCAATTGTGGGAGTTCGTGGCAACGCGCTTACCCCGTCTGGTGTAAAATTGGCTTAAGAAATCACATGTGTACACATGTGTAATCACATTATCAGATGATGAAACAAATGTTTAGTGCAAAATTTGCGGTCAGAGGTTGGTATGCCATGGAGGCACGACAAGTTTGATGAATCTCAAATATGTAAGTATATATATTGCGCTGTTGGATGCAGTATCTTGGCTTATTATTATTAATACATTGTTGCCGCGTACTGAATATATTTTGAACTGCAGTAACAAACATACTGAAAATTAATTATGAAACGTAAGTATTATTATCTTTAAGGGGTGGTTTTGAGAACGAGTATTTGGATACTCGTTCGAAAACACAGATGAGTATTCGAAGCCTGTTAAATGCTGTTTGGGTCAGCCCTAATAATAATAGTAACAGCTGTAAATTTAACTTAATGCAATTTGAATCAAGTGCTGTATGGCAGCAACAGCTGAATGACGTCTTTATGTCACTAGTAGCGAGGTTTCCATCCAAGGGAGTTTATGCAAAAAATGTTTTAGCGAATTGAAATGAATGTACAGTAGGCGTTGCAAATGGCATTTTTCGGTAATATTTTACATATATCGACAAAACTTTTTTCCATTTAAATTTTAGCGGCTGATTTGGTTGTCGATACGAGAAATTTTGGAAACATTTTTGACAAGAAAAACACTGCAGTTACGCATAAATTTTGTCATGTGGTTTTATTTATCACGTGCCTCTGCTACAATAAACCAATAAAGCACACCAGCGGGAGAAGCAGGATGCCGGTGTTGTGCCGAAATCTTTCTGTTCCTAAACGCACGCCACCTCCACTTCCCCTAACAGCTGCTCTCTCTAATAACTCCTGTTTCTAACGGGAAAAACGTACCTCTTAATATTAAACATGCAGTATATGGGTAGGGAGATCTCACCATAATGTATTATTATTAACATTTATTATCTATAGGCTGAACCATTTCAGTTTAAATCGTTATGGGACAGTGCTAGAGGCGTAATACACACATTACGCATTAAACAAGGTCAGAGTAAAATACATAAGCCCCGAATCATATAAGATATAAACTCATATAAGTTCATAAACGGCTGTAATATGTCAACAATTTAGTTATGCCATGGAAAAGGAAGATGCGAGCGATGCGGCTGGATTAAGGAGGACAATTAGTTTAATTATACAACATGATGGGATGCCTTTATTTGATGGGAAACTACAGCACATTAAAAGAGCAGTTTCTTGTAATTTTATGTGACAAGTCGCCATCGTCTTATCGATGTTGTTCACTGTGGAAATGATAAAAAGCTTGACATTATTAATCAGTGCACTGCAGATCTATTCTGTCTGTTTTGTTTTGTCACACGCATCAGGTGACAAGGGAAAGGTCTGGAAAGTTTGCGATATACATGAAAGTCTTGAGGGAAACGTGTCGAACACAATTTTTTTTACCAACAAAGCAAAACTTATGCAACAGCAGGTTTTTGCAGAAAGTAACGTCAAGCATTTTTTTATTGCAAAATGTCTATTTAATGGAAACGAGCTGCTGGCAGAAAAGTTTGCAAATATTTTTGAACACATTTTCATTTTATCGCTTAGATTAGGCGCATAAATTGGATGGAAACTTTACTAATATGGTCAGTGTGACAATATCATTTGCTTCCTATTGCATGGCATAGGTCTTCACCGAGTGTGATGTGTGCCTTACAAGACACAGTGTGCATACAACATAACAGATAAAAGCTCAGCGGCTATTGTCGTGCTAGCGCAAGCGTAGTTTGCTGGTTAATGCTGGCGTGTTGCTATTTTTTCCCGTTTGCGCTTTGTTGTTCTGATTTGCATAGAGGGCGCAAAAGTGGGTGTAAGACCCCCTCTTAGTGCAGACGCAGTGACAAAACAGTATTTTCCTGACTTCAAATGTAGCCTTAAAAATTCGGTCCTATTTTTTACAACTTGATTTTCTGGATGAACACTACATATGTTTCCCCACTTAAACATAAATAGGCTATTTCACCCAACTACTAACTAAATACTGTCACGCACATGCCCGGATCGCGCTGCGGTGCGCGTGACCAAGCGGTTGCTACGGCAACGAGTGCCACATGCTCTTTGTTGATGGTTTTGTGTTTCCCTGTCTCGTGATGTGATTGTCCCCACCTGTGTGTCGTTTGTCTGTCATTAGAAGTGTTTAAGAAACCCTCCTGTTTCCGTCCAGTTTGTGCCTGATTGTTGCATGTTATGTGTTTGTGTACTGCCGGTTTTTGTTGGTTTGAATAAATGTTGTTAGTTTGCAATTGCAGTGACAGAATGCAACTGACAGAATAATTTTATCTGTAACAAATAAGAACAAACCATTCTGTAGTGGTTACTAAATGTCAATTCACAAAGTGTTTCTGAAATGTTTTCTAAAAACAGGTCTCATGGAACAGATACGCATCCATTTTAACCAGCGTTTTGATCCACACCAGCGCCGTGCCACTCACGCCTTGCTGCCCGTTTACTTTTTCTCTTGTATGACTTTCCTTTAATGCTTTACATTTAGGTCCGCTCTGAAAGTTGGTCTTAAAATCATCTAACGATCCAATATCTCTACAGCCTACATGAATAAAACTGGAAAGTTTTAAAATTGAATTCAAAAATGTTTTTTTTTGCTGTTGAAGCTTGTGTGAAGCAGAGCAGATTAGCCAGATAAAGCTCTGAGGCACAGGGCTTTAATTCTGTAGCGTTTTGTTCAAAAACAGACGTGGCAGATATCAAGTTTTGCACTCCTTAATCTTTAAACTCCTTAAACAACACGTGTTTTCTTGTAATGCCATCAGCCATAATTATACCATATATGTAGTAACCCGTGAGCATTCAGTTCCAGTTGCCATTCAGTTGACGTTTAACATGTTTTGGAAATTAACTTTTCAGATACAGCTCAGCCAGCTGGTTATTTCTAACACTAAAAATCGATATGAAGTCTAACTGAAATCGAATCATATGTCATTACGAAAATGTTCCTGCGCTGCACTGCGCTACACTCTGTTCATTAAGGATTTGAGAGGAGCTGATTTGATCGGATATCACAGCACCCCACCCTTCATGCACTGATGGTCACGAAAACACAGAGAATATACAATGCTGCAATCTTATACATTATTACTGCACATGTGTCATGATATTATATAAGCATTAAAAAAGTAAAAAGTATGGTGCTGAGGATGAAAAAGCACTGATTCAGGCTGGCTGTGGAGACTGCTCTTGATTTTTCTTCTCATTTTCTTCTCCACTGAAGCCACAGTGCTGCAATATCTGCCAGTCCAGTTCTTGTTAATAAGCATAGCAGGTTTTCAGGGGTGCATCATCATGATTGTTGGTTTAGGTTTATAATTAACACATACTTGCAGAACATAATGAAATCTATTAATGCCCTTGAATTAGTGACAGACTTGAATAAAAATTAGGCATTACTGTGCATGTGCCCTACTTCAGATCTTGTTACAGATCTTAATATAACAACACACAATGGAGTTATCTCTGTTCTCAATATGGAACTTTAGCACATCACACATTTAATTCTACGAGTGTGCACAAACAGGCTAATAATCCAATGGTGGTACAAGACCATATGTAACTTCACATTGGGCCCAGCGCAACCAAATATAAAGTAATAGTTGTGAGAGACCTGTGCAACGCCACTCACCACCTTCTAATGATGTATGTGTGTGTTTTGCAGATGGCCTTCCAGGTCCAATAGGACTTTGATGCTGGCCTGATTATTGCTGACCGCCATTAGTGCCCTGATCCACCATATCTTTACGGATAACACTGTAATTGCTGCTTTGCTAATGCATGACTGTGAGCATGTTATTACTGCCTATTATTTAGTAGAGTTGGGTAGGGGTGCTCACAGAAGCCAAATGTGGACTGGGCTTTAAGAAAGATTATTTTGGGAGCTTTCTAATTAATTATTAAAAAAGCTCAAAAAATCGGTTGTTTGTAAAAGCCACCAAAGCACATATAGCCTCCCGATTTCTTCTGATATTGTTGTCATCGTTGTGATGATTTTTCAGACCATCCAAACAGACCAATCATAGTATGTTTCTTGTTTCAATGCTTGCATCTATAGCCCTGATATCTCAACTCTAAGTACTCCTATTTTAATAGTGAATAATGCAACAAGGAGTTGAGACACTAGTAGGTCATACGCTGCTATACCCTTAATAAGTTTACACTATTGCACCCACATGTGATTATTACCAACTGCATTTTAGTGTATTTTTAGGGTACCCATCCAGAGGCATAAGTGTGTGAGTGTGAAAGACAGATTATCAGGGTGGATGGGGCGTAGTCTGTTGTAAATCTAAGCAGACAATACATAAGGATAATCTATATTTCTACAAAACTACAGAAAAAATATAACGCTTTATTAATACATCAATGCTTTAGTGCAGAACAGCTATGAATCCTATTTAAAAAAATATATAAACCAGTTCACTCCACTTCATAGCTTTGGAAAAAGGTCTAATCTGAATAAAGACATTATATAATAATGAGCCTAATAACTGATGCAAAATTTATGAGATGGATTCCGTACACTCTGGTTTTAGTTTTTATGTGAATATTAGGCAGACTGTATCAGGCAAAATAAACTGCATGATCTTTGGATAGCAGGCTTTTAAATAAAAATGACAAGGTTTCTATAGGTAGTGGGCAAATTTTTTTAAATCTCATTGCCTTTTTAGAAACATCAAGGCTTAAAGCTGCTTGATGTAAGATTTGGGGGTTAGCCCTTTCTAGTAGAAAAATGCTATTGCAAGCTACTCGCAGAGGAAACTTTTTGTAACATGGGTTGTACTGCACCCTTCTCCACTGCGTGGATTAATCGGACAGTTGCAAATGGTAAGTTACTCCAGGACATTCAACGACTATTCTAAGCTGCGTCCCAAATTGTATACTACGCACTAAATAGTACTTCTAAATAGTAATGACACCATTGGTGTACTGACAAACTATTTACTATAGTAGTATGCAGTTTTGGACACGGCCTACATATATGAGACTCAAAGGATGTAATTGTCTGCTGCTGTTTTGGCGACGAGATCATCTACGTTGGCGCCACTGCCGCTGTTTCTGCCGTTTTCTCAAAATACACATTATCATAGCCTCCTCAACTCCCGCCATCCTCGTTGTGAAAAATCAGAGGAACTCGTCGAAGAAAGTATTCCAGGGCTGGTGAGGTATGTTTCGGCTCTGACCTGCCCCCTAGTGGACAGAGTTTTTAATCCTCCAGATATACGAAAGTTAGTATGTGAATAATGCTGTAGCTGTGGCGTTTGCACGTGTACACGTAGTCACACAGCAAGTATAACCCCGGCCTTAGATCTGTGCACTGTGGTCTGATCCGGGAGGGCTCGTGCATTGTTGACCTGATTGCCAATGCTCCGGTGTTCTGTGGAATCAGAATACAGCACAGAGCCTACAGAGCGTGCTAGCCAGCTAACAAGCTAAAACATAAGCTCTTGTTGAAGGGAAAAATGTGCTCTGCTCTGATCTCTCAGCGTGCTGCTCGTGCAGGGCCATGGCGTAACGGTACTCACTGATTTTATGCAACTCTGAGGCCTTTGAGGCGAGCTTTAATCAGCGGGGACTCATGAAGCATCTGTGTGCTTAGTTTTTCACCATCAGCCCAATAAATTGGGGATGATCAGGGTTCATATGTGGAGTTTCTCACCTGAAAGGAAGACGTAGGGTGAATGTTTACTCTAGCTTGTCTCCAACGCTCTCCTTGGTTCCCGCTCAAGCTCCACACAGCACTGTCCTCACCAGTCTGACTCTTCTGTCTTAAATACACATTCAGCGTGCCTTTGAAACAAGAACAGCACACTGTCAGAACTGGCCATGGTAACTGGTAAATGATAAAACCTGTTGCAAACTTGGGTGTTTTTAGCGGTTTAAAAATTGAGTCTAGAAGTGTCATTATTTTCAGACCCAAACCAAAAGTGATTTTCTGTTTGTATTTTTTCACTTTTTATTGCTTGCTCACTGTACTGTGTATGAAACACTGTTGTTAGACGTTTACTACGTATTGCGCCACCAATAGGGCTGCTTAACCTTAATAATATATACTGTTGTGTCAGTGTAATGACACTAAACATGAGTTGAATTGAATTACTACCAGCTTCAAATAAAGACTGCACAGCCATAGTGAAAACTTATGACAAAAAACAAAATGAAAGCAAAAAGGAACATTTTCGAACATTCTCTCATCAGTCAAGGGAGCGGCCAATGTACTTCATTTCCTTGCAAATGAGAAGAGGTGAAGGGAAGCACTCCTGAAATACAGAAGCAAATAACACAAGGTATGCTATGATATGCTTCAGTCCACCTGAAGAAAAAAAGCCTCAAGATGGAATGGTACATCAAGATCCACAATTACACAACTGAAAATGCTGCATCTCTTTTGCTCCGCCATTCAAATGCACACTTTTTGCAGCCCCTCTTGTGGGCTATTGCAGGAGAAGAGCAGAACAATTAGAGCATTCTTTTGGGCAATCAAACAGAAGATCTAGTTTGGCTTGTGCTTCTTTAACCCCTAGGCTCTGTGTGAAGGCACGTTGGAAAAGCCAGGGAGAGTACACCCTGGTGAGGTTGAATTAGCCTGACACGTCCAATTCAGAGGGCAGACAGTTTTGCGAAGCAGAAAATTGCAGTTACAAGCTTGTGTGTGAGGGTGGAAAGGTCATCACTGTCCTTTAAGTGCAAGTGCATGTCTGGCATGAACAAAGTATGAAAAAGATCTCAATCTCTCTGGACAGCTTGAATCAGGTTATATGCGATAAGTGGACCACAACGGTTTGAATTGCTTCTGGAAAATTGCCATAGTGAGAGATGATTTCTCAGCCTTTAAAGAAGCCTAAATCGAGCCTAAAGCTTTCAGTGATGGAATTCTAAATTCTGATTAGTTACAGAACTGATGTGAGTTAAATACCGAGTATTTCACATAAGTAAGCAAACTGTCATGGGCACGCCGCCTCGCAGCGATGTGCGTGACCGCAAGTGGCATTTGCCACGGCGATGCGTACCACGTGGGATCGCCGGACATTGTTGTGTTGTCTGTCTATTCCTGCCCTGCCTATTATGTCAAGTGCATCCACATGTTTCCTGTCACGTTAGTGTTTGTATAAAAAGCCCTAGTGTCCCAGTCTGGATTGTCGTTGATTGTTCTATGTCATGTTTGAATGTTCAATGTTACGTTGATGTGTTTTCTGCCGTGAAGTCCAGTGTATGTTTAGTTTATGTTTAGAATAAATAAAAGGCTTGCATGTGTATCCCGTTTCCCGATTCCAGTTCAAGTGAAAGGCAGGTATTCATTCTAAGTAGGTAAATGGATTGGCTGTGTGTATGAAATTAGACTATCTAATTAACAATACATCTACACTCACCGAGCACTTTATTAGGAACCTGTACACCTTCTCATTCATGCAATTATCTAATCAGCCAATCGTGTGG
>JAOUQW010000002.1:4708625-4718979 GCA_028565825.1 Olivaichthys viedmensis | reverse complement strand
CTGTCGTGTATTTGCACTTTATGTAGTCCTGTATAGCGTGCTGCTGTATTGTTGTGTGTTGCACCATGGTCCTGTAGTAACGACATTTAATTTCAATGTATACGAGGTATATGGAGCAATGACAATAAAAAGCTACTTGAACTTGATTCATTCATTTGTTTTCTCAAAGTATTGTGAACAACCAGTAGCTTTCAAGAATTCAAATACAACTTCATTTTTTAACAACATAATGGGAGAATTTTCTATACATGTACACATTGTATTGTAGACACACTTGAAGCAAATAGATTATGAAAAGAGATTACGCTCACTTTACATTCTACATAAAACAGTCTATGACAACTATTTTAAATCCGTCCACGTTGCACTCAGTTTCAGAGTCCTTGCTGCATAAGGAAAATATCAGAACAACCATTCAGCTTTATGTTCAAAAGAATGAGCTCTGAATTTAATGATTTTAAAAATGAAAAATATAAAAGTATAGAATAATTAAAGTTGGATACCTGTCCTCCACTGTTCTGTTTGATGGATAGTACACCTTGAATGAAAAACCACTTCTTGGAAAAGAACCCTGCACAAGTAAAGCATAGTAAATATTTTCAGTCAATCATATCTAATATCAACTGATTTTATTAATAATTAGAAGTTCCAAGTGATGCAATGGTAATATTTGCTGCAACGTCAAAACATTACTGTTAATTAAGAAAAATAGTCATGAGATTTTAAACATTCACTAGCATAAAAATAAATCAGCAAACAGCATACCGGGTTGATGTAGAGGCAGTCTGAGGTGGAGAGATTGAAGGGGTCAAATTTATCAGTGAAGATAATGGCGGATAGACACGTAAGGCATAGTCGTACGCCCGGTACACTGGACTGACATACAGGGGAAGCGGGGTCAGATGGCCCTGAGACAAGATGGTCTTCACAAACTGCAGGAAAACAAGAAAATAAGAGGGTAAAGCCCATGAATAGATAAGCATATGTACTGTAGTGGTTCATTATTTTTTTGGTATTCTAAATCAAGCATTTAATTTTTTAGACATTGAGAGCTTTGGTCTGATAACTGATTAAATGTCATTCCACCTAAGATAAACATTTATATTAATTGTTAGCAGTGCTTGACTATTAAGTATATTAAGCTAACATAGCTATTTACATTTCTAAGTTATGCTAGCTAGCACAACCTGAGGAGAATTTTCCCCAAAGAACAAACTTGCTCAACTGAAAGGGCCGCATTTAACAATTCTGCACACATTTTGGTTTGAAGAAGTGCTCTTGACATAGTCGCCCTCTCTTTGTAGCTAGCTGACATGAACGGTAACACCTTTAAGTCTAAAATATCCTCAATTGGTTCACCTGAGTGGGATTTGTTTTACATTTGCTACCAGCTATAGGGCTAAACATGGACACCTTACTTAATAAACTCGAATTTCATTTTGTTTGGGGAAATTTTTCTAAGTTGATAAACATGTTGCCATACAGGGCTGAACTGACTCACATGGTTTGGGATGTCAAGGTTGCTGCTGGGGAGTCTCACACAGTTTCTACACATCTTGTTGACCAGGTCTTCTCGGATCACTACTATCTCCTGACTGCAGTACTGTATCCTGACATAAGGAAAAAAAAAAAATCCAACTTAAAAGAACAAAAACATTGCTGGAGAACAATATAAACACACTCTTCTGAAACAAATCAGCTCTAAAAATAGGAAGAGTCCAAAAAATGTAAAAGTAGATTTAAGTTACAGGGACCAGATGCTACAGGCTATACCTGCATGGGTTTGTGGTAAAGACAGAGAAAGGGATACGCTGTCTAAATTCTTCAGTGATGTGTTCAGCTAAGGGAGGCCTGGGGATGAAAATACAACACACATATGAGCCAGCTCGATAGCAACCAACTAACCTGAGTATTATTTGAAGTCGTATAAAAAGCATGGTGTTGATTTATTCACATTTAGCTCAGATAACAAAAACAGTTTATATAACTAATGATCATTTTCTCTTGTTAGCCAACATTTTTACATTTGATGATGTGGGTCTAAATTCTAATAACAGCAAGTTAGGAGTGAAAGGGCTTGCCTGGGTAAGATAGTGCTGGGTCCAGGGTCCTCAGGGCCAGGAACAAACACAAAGCGACTGCTGCAGTGGCAGAAAACATTGCAGTGCATCAAACAAATGATCATGAAATAGTAACAAACCTCTGTTATATATATTCTAAAACATGTAAACAATATTTCATTTATAGTTCATTTACAGGCAGACACAGACACAGTAAAACACAGATACACGGACAGACCCACTTTATTAAACCTCAAGGGTAAATTTTGGGTGCTACAGTAGCAATAACACTGGCATTATGTACACCTAATAATAGTCACATGCACATATTTACACGCATGCACAGAGCAAAGACATCAGTGTCCAAAAACATCATCAAACAAGCAGCTTGGAGGAGGCAACATGAAACCTGATAGCAGCTGGCAGAAAGATCCCCAATAGAAAATATTCCCAAACTAGAACACCTTGGTGGTCTGTAGCTGAAGAAGCTCCTGGATATTGTGCCATGAAGGGGATGGGCGGAATTATTGAAGATGTTCTCCAATTTTGTTACCATCCTCTTTTCTCTCACTGCCTCCAGTGTCAGTTTTGTGATGGAGCTGGCTTTCCTAATCAGTTTATTGAGGTGCTTGGTATCCCCTGCAGTGGCACTAAAGCGGCTGCTGCTCACATTGAAATAACTGAGCCTCCTTCTTAACATTTGTCTTGGGTGGTCCAATCACAAATTGCATAAACTCATAGTCGTTCACACCTGGCATTTTCATGTGTCTTGAATGCATCTCCACTGAACACTTGAGATCAGATTTTGTGAATAACGTTGACAAGGTGCTCCTTTGATGCAGGTAGTAACGCACATACATTAACTCTGGTAACTCCTTAAATAAATTGTATTTGTAAGAGTAGTTTTAATGAAGATTTAATGAGTTTTTCCCTCTTACTCGAATAAAATTTGTAAGGCAAAAATGTACTTTTACTTTGTTACATTAAGCTATTTTCTTCCTGCTAAGACCTACATTGTTTATGTGGCTGAATCCTAAATAAGGTTGAGTATATAGTGCACTTTGCAGGCTCTAAAATGTGATTATATTATAACTTATAACTTGTGTAAAGAGCCTATGTAGTGATTATAAAGCCATTTAGGATTCGGCCTAACAGTGTGTTCGAGGAGCTTATGCAACAAAAATTCCTGCGTGAAGGTGAGCTTAAGATGACGTACATGTGAGTAAGCTCTGTAAAAGATGTTGGTCACAGCATCATCCACACCTGTGTGTGCCTGGCAGGCAACCTGTAGGGGGTCCTGATTGTCCCTGACCAAAGATTGGAGCTGTTTGAGGACCAGCCTCTCAAAGGTCTTTATAATGTGGGAATGGGTCTGTGGTCCTTAAGGTTGCTGAGGCACCCTGTATTTGGCACTGGGACTATACATGAAGTGTATACATGGGGCATTTTCTACAGTTTGAGGGAGAGAGAGAGAGCGAGAGAACAGGTACTGTAGCCTCCCACCGAGCTGGCTGGCGCAAGTCTTCAGCACTCTGGAGCTGATGTCATCAGGCTCCACAGCCTTGCCTGTGCAGAGTGTTCCAAGCTACCTTCTCACCTGGTCAAGTGAGGGCCCAAATTATACGTCTGTGAACACTTGCAGACATTGTGCTCTGTTGTTGGGTGTAGGTGAGCATGTTCCTTACATGACTGACAAAAGTATTCCATGAGACCGAAAAACCAGCAACAACTTTGCACCATTTCCACTCGTTAAAACTGTACATACAATACTCTCGAAGAAAACGTACAAAAAAATACATAAAAAAACAGCAGAAACAGACAAACGCTTGAGGCAGTGCTCGATGAGCATCTTACCTGTTGTGAATGTTTGGATGCTCACAAATTAAATCAGCTAGAGCTTTCAAAGTCTCTGGAACAAAAAAATGCCTGTATTAAGACATCAAATGAAAACAATCCAATGAATCAGGTGAGGAAACAAAATTCCCTATTTCTCAAAGCTTCTCACCTTTAAGTGACTTGACCTGACTTTTGCCATATGGGGCAGAGGAGAAGTTCCCACAGAAAATGAAGCATGTGGGCGGCATCGCTGAATATCCTGTAAAAGGCACAAAAGATCTTTAGATAAATTTTTGATGAATGCAACTCAACTACAAAGGGTAGTTCAGAAACCACAGTTTGGTACAACCAGAAACATCAGAAAAACGCATCAAACCTGAAAACATGGTCTGGATCTTCTCCAGGACCTCCACGCTATCCAGCCACAAGTCAGAAATGATAATAAACATGGCATCCTCGTTCTCCTCTTCCAGCTGCTTCAGCTTGGCAGATTCTTTGACTGCGGTGGTGGATGGACCACCGAAGAAGTTAACATTACCATAATATGCCCTGAAAATTAATAGTCTCTATTAAACAAGGAAGTGTCTCCATTAAAAGTGCTTGCATGTACAGGAAAATATGGTGAAGTTCCTATGTTCACCTGGTAGTGGAGGAGGGCTCAATTGGGGGAAACCCAAAGGCATTGACATGGAAGACCGAGTCCTCATACCATCCTGGAGGAACCATAACATCACATGAAAAAGAATAAAGATCTGACTGTCTTAACACTCCCTTACTGATTAGTCACATGTAACTGATAAACTATAATACTAAGTCTTGGACCATAGAAACTATCTAAACATCACTCAGTCCCATACAGTTTGATAAGTGTGTTGACAAGATAGCACTTACCCTCAGCCAAGACAAAACAAGACTCTGTGTAAAGCCCACTGTGGAACTGGTGAGGAACAAAGTTAAGGAACAGAAGTTTTTGGTTCCATGGAATTACAGAACCGATCAATTTATCCAGTATTAGTCAAGGCACCTTAATTTTTGGTATAATCTTAAAGATGTTTAGCCACTCATGCAATCTGCTTCATCAGTTCATCCGAGTGGTGCGAATTTTGCCTCTATTTTTATGCCTGCGCTAATCCACCGGGGTAAAGATGTCAGGACAGCATTTAAAGTGGATGAGATGGTGTCTCAGATATTCCCCGCTGTTCAAGGATGGTAGTTCCAGCCTGACCTAGATGGTCTCCTTCACTACTCTTTCAAAACAATTTTCTGTCCAAGAAGTCATAAATGAAACCCACATACAGATATAACCTCCATGGAATTAGTCACCTTTCTGTTGAACTGATGAAGTCCCTTGCTTGAGCGCCAATACATTTTCAGTCGCTATGACTTAATACTACTACACATTTCAAATAAACTGTATGATTGAAAACCTAATCATGCAACTTAATTCGTGTGCTTTTTCACACATCAGCAAAAGGATATTGCCTTAGAAAGATTCAGCTGCACAGAGCCAGTCAGGTCTTCAAGAAAAAACTTGCCCTGTGAGGGAAAACAGAATCAGCTCACTGGCTCAAAAACAGACATGACCTGTTAAATTTCTCTCATGGTTCTCTGCTGTATAGCATTTACGGATTGTTCTATAAACCTAATGAGCATTTTAGATCTCAAGTTTCGAAATGATCTATACAGCTAAAAGCTATACTGGAGAACACATACCTCTTTAAGCTGTGTGACCATGCCAAGGACAATAACTTCACCCAGTTTGGCTGTGCTTCCCAAAAGAGCCTCCACAGTCTTTAACTACATGGGAAACCATATTAACATTATTGAGAATAAGAAGTCTATAATAAGAATATAAAATAATAAGATAATGAAAATAAATGAAATACAAACAGTTCCTAGTACAGGCCACGAAATGTAAAACAAATCAGCTGTATTACCTTACCTGGAATTTATTTTTCCCTTCATCAGCAGCTGAACCAATCACCGGTGGAGTGAAAAGTTCATGCCTATATGTCCGCTATATATTAGAGGCAGAAAGAGTACTTGAATATCAATTCATAATTGTCTGTTTAATTTAATTCAGGAAGTGGTTTAGTCAGAACCATGGTTAAAAAAATATAATAATACATTTTTTTTTAATAAAATGTACACACAGACTCATGCTGATTATAAATGTAAATATCACATTAACTGCCCAATCTTTAATCTTTTCTTATGAATAATCATGTGTTACAACATTAACACGCCATTGTATGTTTTAAAATGTGTTTACCTGTTCATGTTCTCATTGGGCAGCAATTTAACCAAAGAGAATCGTTACATTTAAGAAATATCTTCACCATACATCATCACTTTTTAGTGTGCAGTAATTGTGACATTTGTTTGCTCACAAGCAGCTGCTCACTACCTTCATCGTAAATGAAAATTGAAGTATGTCATATCATCAATTATTGGCACGTGTAGCACACATGCACACACCATCCTGGTGTGTATATACATTCCTCCAAAAAAAATGGCTTACCTGCTGTAGGATGGTGTAGCGTTCCCTAAAGAGCTCAGCCTTGTCTCTGGCCTGGCCACACACACTAGGGGCTGGATGGTTGGTCATGCTAATACTGAGAGACAGAAATTAGCCAGTCTGATCTACATCTTACCACAGCTAACCTGTCATTCTGTTAAAGGTTTACTAGATTATTGATTAACTGATCAATAATAAAGAGGATAGAAAAAACAGAATCACTAAAAACCTACATGAATGAAGATACTGTAGCACATAAAGTAAGTTGCTTACGGAACAAATTTCTTCCTTTCTGTGCTGTAGATAAATCTTGGCACATCAAAAGCTCCAATGATGTTAAAAACGTTGTCTCTAGAAAGAAAAGACCAGTGATTAGGTTAGGATTTTGAGAGCCAAGAGCAGTTAACGCCATGCAAGAACATTTGCAAGAGGCGACATCTGGACTCTTACATGGTTTCATCACATGACTGGCTGCAGTCCTGCACAGCTGTCTCAGCTACCGAGAGCTCAATCATGCTAGAGGACACTGTCAAATGAATACGGATGAATAATAATAGGCATTATTGATTTGCTTATTCATTCGGTTAGCTGTGAACCGTTTCAGTCGGTTCTTACAGGGTTGTTTTTCAACTGCGTCCAAGATCCGCTCGACGACATCCTCCAGTTCCACTTCACTGACAGACTCCAACACCTCCACCAGATATTTGCTGGCTTCACTGTGAAGGAAACATCAGATTACACACACAGCCTTTCAATGTTTAGTGCTAATCTTTTTTTTTTAAATAAAAGTTTGCTCCACTATGATACTGCAGAATGAATGGAAAACCAACACAAGCCAATTGTGCAGTGATCACTCTCTGTTGACTGCATGTCAGACATTGCAGTGTGGTAAACATGAGAGCAAATGCACGAGACGGCCACGATAAAAGCATTATTACTTATACCTTAATATACAAGACGCTGCACAGCAGATGTACTTGAGGGCTACAACAAAATCGTCACAACTTGCCACGCACGATACAGTCAGCCAGCTAGCTAGTTTCTTAGCATTGCACCTCTTTTTTATTTTTACACTTGTTATTTTTACAGTTATAAAGTTGGCTTCGAGAGAAACGCTTTGGCCTCACACATACAAACATGTTATTAATTCGGATTAAAACGTACGGCCGCAGCAATAAGCCTCGCATCTTGAAACCAGCTGTTACTTTTGCTTTCAGCCTCCGTACGTCCATGTTTTTCTTTCGTCCGTTGGCGCTAAAAAATGTCCACTTCCGCATCTTAATTCGTCAACTTCCGGTAATAATAATAAATAAATAAATAAATAAATAAATAAATAAATAAAATAAAAAAACGCTCCCTAATGCACTTCAAAATAAAAGTCCAATAGCGTTGACGTTACACGAGTGCCGAATTTAATTGACCTTTTTTTTTTTTTTTTTTTTTTTTTTTTATTAAACGGCTGCTACAATTGTTTTCGTCGACGACCTCTTCGCTATTATAAGCCAAATACAACATACAAGAAGTTGTAAAAAGGCGACATGGAAAAGAAAACCATTCGACTGAAAAAAAAACTTTTTTTTTTTTTTTTTTCGCATCCTTTGCCACCCGTTTTCGTCTTTCCGCCCGCTTTCCGCCCGCTGCGGTGTAAACACGCACACAGGATTTGGCAGAAAAAACAAACAAACAACAACAATCTTACCAACTAATGGCGGCATCAGATGCCGAGCTTGTGGCGCGTGAAAGAAGCGGACACACGGGAGGGGTCTCAGAAAACACTTTATTTGTTTGGGGAGGTTATGTGGTAAGTAGAGGCAGCTGCCCACCCGTGCAACGCAAATCGATCCCACTCCTCGTGCTCGCAACGACTCTTGTCTCTTGTCTCTTGTCTGTTGTCTGTTGTCGTGTCCTAATATTTCTGTGTCCTTAAGTCAGTTGCTGATCATGAAGTGTTCCTCCCAAACAACGAGATCTGGCTCTATGACTTGGACACCGGTTTATGGTATTATTTATAATATGCATTATAACGTTATGTAGTAATAATATCCATGTTATATGCATATATGTATTAATACATGCATGAATATTTTGCATGCAGAAGTGGATTCTAAAACCTTTTTGTACCACCCAGCGCTGTTGAATCCTCGATTCTGATTGGTCAGCAGGTGCTGATTGATGTTTCTAGAACCGCGCGTTTATGACGTAGCGCCGCAAGGGGGGGTCCCTTCCTCACAGCGCCCTCAGCGTAGCAGGCTGACTGCGCATGCGCGTCGAATGCTTTTTGTTTAAAAAATGATTCGTGTTGTGGTACAAAAAAAAAACATTTAAAAAAAAAAATTCAATCACGTAAATAAAGAAATGCATGACATTATGAGCATGTCTCGTAACTAGTCGTTTTTATTGACGCAATACTACAATATGTTGACACTGTTTGTGTTGAAGCAAATGACATTGGAACAAATGTGGTGGGGTTTTTGCATGAGGATTTATTATACATCTTTTAATATAACAATACAGTCATCGTTATGTCGGGTGGGCCGTGATCTAGATTATGGGCTTATTGTTAACTCGTTGAGCCCCGTGATCACATTTAACTAGTTTCCTTTGCAAATGGCGTAATCTTATAACCTTTTTATTAACAACGCAGCAGAAAGCCCCAGTTCTCCTAAACATTTGGACACACGGTGACGGGCCGTATCAGTTCATATGCAAGTTATTGCTTTTAACGGTTTATATGGAAATGATTGCTTTTAACGTAGACTCTCACCTATTCATTCTATTCAAAAGTTCATGGTTTAGTATTCAAAGACATATTATGCACTTGTTAAGTACACCGTATAAACAAATTTGATGAACACTCATCGTCACTTTGCAATATTTTACTTGATACCATTCTAAAAAGGTAGGCACAAATGTTATTCACCTAAAGAGGTATAAGCAATGATTTAAGAACTTGCCAAATTATCAAAATGCACCCAACACTATAAAGCCACAGAACCACAGGCACATTTAACCTGAAAACCAATGCTGAAATCTTTTATTTGAGAAAGCACTGACAGTTGTGCCTCCTTTTTGCTTTGTTTGAAGCATGGCTTATAAATTATTATCCAAATTATGAATTGTAAAAAAAAATTGTATATATGGCATGCAGCTTTCCCATAGAGTGATAACTACTAGTGATGATTTTCTTTTGTTAGACACACATGTTTTTCATTTACACAATTGATCATGATATTACTAGTCATAGCATGTCAGTGATAATGCCAAAACAGCATTGTGCAGAGAAGACCGAGACCTTCTTTTATGGGTAACCACATTTGTGACTGTGAATGTAAGTTTCTGACCGATAATATAAATTTAAAACAATATAACATTTTACATAATATAAATTTAAACAATTTAGACAACTATTTACACAAATGTTCAGAAAAATAATGACAAAGAAAAAACGCCAAATAAAAAATGACATGATGCAGTTCCCATTTTTCAAATAAATTCCCCAGCCTTTGAATAGCAGTCCATACTGTAAAACTGTGGATGTTCCTTTTCTGAATAAAATCCAATAAGAATGCCCCTTCTGCCATTGACCACATATCCAGGTGGACAGTCCTTGTAAAGTCCTTGTAACACCTCGAAATAGAATAGTCTACCCAGAACTCTTCTTTGTACCGAAGTGAAAATTTGTCCCAGTTGACTACACCTGTAGTTTTTTCAGCAAAAACACAATGAATGTTTATTGCAATATTGAGGACATTTTTAAAAACAAATTTCATAATGCACTTTCAAAGCAATATGGTTTCACTCTTTACATCATTGCACATATGAACAGGTGCACAATCTTTGTGAACCCTTTTAAACCCTTTCTCCATTAATATCTCATAAAAAGTATTCTTCATCTAAGCCATAATAACAGATAAAACCAGTCATACTAAACAAAAGAAGA
>JAOUQW010000002.1:4651463-4665383 GCA_028565825.1 Olivaichthys viedmensis | reverse complement strand
ACTGTAGAATAAGTCTGTAATGTAATGAAACGTGGAGAAGGTGAAAGGGGTGTGCACACTTTCCGGCTTGACTGTATGTCTTGGTTCATGCCAAGCGTTTGGCCTTGTTTCTCTTCCTGAGAAGTTGTTTAGAGACGATACTCGTCCTTTGAGTCCACTACTAGATAGCCTTCTTTTGACACTACTTTTGCCTCTCGTTTTTTATTCAGCACATTCTGTATCTGTGATGAAGTTGCTGTTCTCAGTGAACAAAGCTTTATGTATTGCTCTTCTGATGGTGTGGACACTTGTGGTCTGCCTGATCGTGCTTTGGATACAACTGATCCAGTTTCAGCAAAGCGTTTGAGTGCCATACAGTGGCAATGAAATAAATCCCAAAGTGTTCTCAGACTTTTGGACCCTACTATGTATATATTGGAATTTATTGGTTAAAGGTTACTAACTCTGGAAAAACCTTGGCAAATTTAGTTTTTGTCTTCTCAACAGTCCCACAGCAACGAGTTACTAATCTTCACAGTTCAGCCCAAGTCACTGCTTAGGTGAGTGTTCAGCACACCCTTTCACATATTGCCATCACATTATTACTCGGTGGCCTGAGATGTTGCTTTTGTGTGTGTATGTATAGGTGCTGTATAGAGGTTGTTGTGCAGCACAGACATCAGCTAGAGAGCCTGTGGGACTGCCTGCCCAAACATCTCCTACAAAGCCTCCAGCGGAGAATTGGTTCAACCAACACTGGAGGGTCCTAGAACCACACATCCGTACATTTCAGTAAGCCAAGAGCGATAGTGGGGGTCCGTGGTACAGCTCCGGTGCTTCGGTGTTTAACTGCCAAGGGGCTTGTTTGTGAAGAATGACGAGATCAATATGCAGATGCTGTGTGGCGTTAAAGACCCCTTTTAGTCCAAAATCAAAGTGTGCTGTATTCTGTTAATTCTGGTGTTAGCTTTGAAGTGAGATGTATGACCAGCATGATTTACAAGTTGGTCAATCATATTCAGTGCACTGTTTATACATTTCCACTATAACTAATGTGTTAAACCATTCTTCCGGTCACCTATCCTTTCACTATTGCACCACAAGTAGCAATAGTGGTATGTAATCAGTTGGCACAATTGCTAGCATAAGCTGCTAAATATTTGAGATAGTTAATAATACTGTTGGGCAATAATAGGAGTGTTGATGGATAATTATTATTACTGGAGGTGTTATCCACTAATCTGCTCATGTATTTTGAATTTAAAAGAAAAGATAAAGGGCAGTGGTTAAGACTTTGGGCTACGTATCAGAATGTTGTAAGTCCAAATCCCAGCACCGTCATGCTGCCACTGTTGAGTCCTCAACTGCAAGTCGCTTCAGCCAAATGAATAAATATAAATGTAAGATATGTAAGTAATTAATTGATTAAAACTGCCTGGTGATGGTTTTTATCTGGTTGATAGATATAGCTCAGGACTAGTTTAAAACTGAAGCATGACTAGAGGGGGTCTTTAACTTTTATTGCCACTCATTTAAGAATGTGTTTCTAAAATATATAGTCTGGTAAGCTTGGGTTGTATTTTTGGAATTATACGCAACTGTGTTCCCTGTTATTCAGATAATGTTCTTTAAAGGAAGGTTGTTTTATGAGATGATTTCAGTCATCCTGGTCATTTAATTATCTAGTAGTAGTAAATGAATGCAACTGGACGTGTTATCTTAAACGTTTCACCTCTCATCTGAGGGGTTTCATTAGTTTGACAAAGTGCCTCGGCTGAGCAGCGAAACATCTTCAGAATTATAACGCATGTCCAGTCTCTTTGACTTACTACTACTACTACACTCTTTAATGGAAATACCGGTCAAGGGAGAGGATTTATTTTCCCAGTTGGTTTTATCATGCAGATCTGCAAGGCAATATGACTATACACTGTACACAGACCTTTTTTTGTTGATGTGTTTGAGAGTACATATTTTGCTTTAATGATTTTTGGAGTTATTAGGAAACATGGAAAAAAGCCTTGCAAAACAGAGCAAGTAGACAGTGTGGTCATTTTTCTGTAAATATTTAGATTGAAATGTTTATTTTGAATGGAAAATAAAATGAAATTTAGTAAAACACTTTGAAATGTAAACATTTCCTTATGCTGAAGTTTAAACATTTCCTTTTCTAAAGCTATGATCAGTGTTTTTTCAGAAATCAACAGACTGGATAAATATGTAGCAGAAGCATTATTCTAATGCGAAACAAATTATTAATTAAAGAATCCATTTTTGGAGGGTCCCCCCCCCCGCCATATACAAATTGGAAAGGAACTTGTAATCTGGTTGTAAAAATAGCCGTCCATGGTTTTCTCCATTGTAATCAGCTGCATATTTCCTGCAAGTCAGTATTCCATACATTTACTTCTTCTTTGCTGCCAAAAGGTTCGGAGCAGATACCTTTACTTTGCCAGGCATGTTTCTTGACAGATCCGTGTCCTATGCAAAAAGACGTGCAAAGGTTATTATTATTATTTTTTTTTAAGGTGATGGACGGTCCAGATTTCAGACCAAAGAAATCTTTAAGTTGGTGCTATGTTTATTAGATTTAAGCACATGTAGGAAAAACAAATACCTTAACGCTGCGGAAAAGGTCTTTCTCTCTGGCACTGGTTTCCCTGGTACGCATGAAGCTGAACACAGCAGTCCGGGCAGCTGGGAGAGGTTAAAGGGTCATTATTCAGAGGTGGAAATATCTATTCCCATTTAAAATAAGGAGGAGTGACTGTAATGTTTTCTATTTTTACCTTTTCCCTTCTTTTGTGCCCCTGGAGTCAATTTTACTTTGTGCCTAAGGGGAAAAAAATCAGGCCCATGTTTTAGTAATATACAGAATATCATCTAAATGATCCTTTTAAGGGACCTGACAAAAAGAGTAGATGTTCAGTTCTGTCAAGGAGTGAAAATGCAGGTATTCTCTTTTACACACTAAACAATAGTTTGAACACAGACTTCAGTATTGTATATGTGCATGCTGTATATATGTACCAAAATATGTGATTAAAGATGAACAGATATGTACTTGTAATTGGAGAGGGCCGTGTAAGGTGCACACACAGGCACTGCAAACAGCAGCACATCATCTGGATGAGGCTGACCAGTCAGAGAGTCAAGAAAATTTTCACCTTCCTAAAAAAAAAAAAAAAAAAAAAGTCACACATTTATACACCATCAAGCAAGTCAGTACATTGTGTGTAAACACCATGTCTCACTAATGAAAATAATAGACAAATTGATTAGATTTTTTGAGGAATGGTTGGGGCAGAGCTATTTTTTAGAATAAAAAGCAAACAAACAAATGACACCTTACAAAAATGCAGCACAAGTTAATGAAAGCATTCATGACAGTCTTAATACCGTCTAGATAAACCATGTCAAGTAACAGTTTGCCAAGTCTCTCTTTAAAAGGGTAACAATAAGGACTATTTACAACAAGAAAAGTTCAGAACGGGAGATACCAGAAATGTATTTAATGATTTTCACCAGACAACTGAACAGATAGAGAGTCAGATTTGTAAGTGCAATCTGATCTACTCCACCTAACACTACACTATTGTACCATGTCCATACATGCCTGTGGACCTCAAGATGGCTAGAATTGTGACTGTGTTAAAATAAGTTACTCTTATTCTGCATGTGTATGATGGCCTACAGGCTGTGGCAGTTTTATGGTAATGAGATGTAGAGAAGGTTTACCTCTGCTCCAGGATTCTCCTGATCCAAATCATCAGCATCCTGTGGTGGAGAAAAGTCAGTGGTGTTATCAAGCATGGCAGCGAAAATGAAATCTGACTCACAGACAGTTTATAACAGCAATTTCATAAAGGCAGTCTCACAGCATTCCTGATTAATAAGACTACCTACCATGCATCGTCCAATATTACATTTTCCTCATTCATCATTATAATTGCAACATTTACAATATTCTCATATTTTGTGACAGGCACTTAACAAATTTTTGTCAACATCTCCCAGTCAACAGTGATATTCTAATCAACACTGTAAATTAACTTCCTGTACCTTGTCGTCCACTTCTGTGTTGTCCTCTCCGGCTTGACTGCCTTCTGCCCCAGGCTGTTCAGCTTTCTTTACTACATTCACCGAAGCTCTAGGCTTCTGGGCAGGTTTTTGAGGCGCTCGCTTTACCGGCTCCTCTTTTCCCTTCTTCCCCTTCTTACCTTTCTCTTCCTTATTGGAGCCTGCTGACTGCAAAGAGGGTTTAGTTGTTATCTGAACGAAGCTGGCTAATGGACAAAAATGAACAAATCAAACACTACTGACCCCCAGCAGCTTCATCATCAGTTCTCTGTCCTCCTCATCTTGGTCTTTGTATTTGTCCTTGATTTTCTTCAGCTTGTTCTGAATAAGGCATGACCACATTAGTGTTTTCTGCAGAGCTGATATTTAACACCATGACCCAAAAATTTCCTAAGATAAACAGGCCATTTTTGTGTTCCACTAACATAGCTTAATACGTGATTTTCTATAGATCAAGATTTAACCACATGATATTGAATGTGAATGATAGTGCAGTGTTACCTTTTGTCCCCTCTTAAGAGGCTCAGTGGCTCCTCCACTCTTCAAGCTCTGGTTGGTTTCAGAGGAACCTTGTCTCTCCTCTTTTTTTGTCTCGGGTTCTTCCTGATGCTCAGTGCTCCCCTGTTTCTGCTTCTTCTTTATGTCCCTGGACACCAAGACACATCTGTGCAATTCTGCTTCAACCCATATAGATTCTATACTAATTCCAACATACAGTTTTTATCAATATTTAAGATTTTACCTTCTCTGCTTTGCGGTCATGTACTTTTGGCCTTGTGGCACAGTGTTGTCCTGTAGGAAGGAGAAGTGGGTTATGGAGTTTATGGTTCGTCTTCCCGTTTAATACAGTATTTTAAAAAAGAGCCCTGCTGTATGGTTTACTTTTTGTAACAGATTTCAAAACACCATGAAGCCAGTTTATGGAAACTCTGAAAATAGTTTATAATCCTAATATGTTTTTTTTGTGTGTTTTTTTTAATGATTATTTTTCAGCCCTGATCTTGCTCTGGGTCTTAGCTGTAAGAAGAATTAGAGTACAGCTCTGCTTTGTAACATACCTGTTTTGAAACTTCTGGCTTGAAACCAGCATTGGAGATTCCCCTGCAATGAAAAGAGCAAAACGTAATAGCACATAGATATCTTTTTTCTGAGCTCCAAAAATAATAACATCTTTCTGGTATTCAAGTCCACAAACATCATCCTGACACTGTCTAGATTGGATGATTCATTTCAGATATTGCCAAAGTATGAAAACTAGAATATATAGCAGAACACACTGATAGCAGTGTAACTTTGTATTCAATTTAGGACTTGGCCATAAGTTATTTGCTCTTTCACAAATGAGCAGAAGCTCTTTAATAGAGAGGGTTGCTAATTAATAAAAGACTGAAAAGTAATTCTCATATATTACAACACAGCATGCCTACACTAAACTATTTGAAACAGTTTAATCATGGCTGGTTGGTGTTTATCATTAGTATTAAGACTGTAAGGGCAGTTGTGGCTCAGTGGTTAAGGTTCTGAGCTTGTGATTGGTTTTCTGGCAGTCCTGGGATTTCAATTCAAGGCCTTTCACTCTCAATTGCTCAGCTGTATGCTTAGATTGTATCTGTCTTATTAGTGTCTGTCAAATGAATAAATGTAAATGTAAGTCAGTTACTGTTTATTACTACCTGTTGGACTGAAGGTGCGTGAGCAAGATGTTGGTGTCTGGAAAGCTGATGTCTGTACTCTCTTCCTCGCTCTTCATTTCTTCATCAACCCCCTTTTCTCCTTCCTGTTCACACACCTCCTCCTCTTCCTCTTCCTCTTCCTCTAACGTCTCAGGATGGGTATCACCTGAGTCCTCGTGAGCTGTGTTCTCTTCTGCTTCCACACTTTTCAGCACATCTTCGTCTTCTTCTTCTTCCATCCTGCCATCCTCCTCGGCCATGTCTTCTCCCTCAGCCTCTGCTTCGTTTGCACTGTCTTCTCCTGAGAACACGGTGCATTACAAACCGGGTTAAAAAAAAACTGATGGCTATTAAATTATGGCTTTTAATGGTACTACTGGTTAATAAACTTAAAATGTACTCAAATTAATAAACTAATTGTAAATAAATTCAAATGTCTGAACCAGGAAATATGTCAAATATTTATAAAGAGGCACACTCAATATAAGTTAGTCAATTAAAATGTAAATAAAAAATGACATTGGTCAGTTTTGTTATTAAAAAGTGATAAAATGGCTAAAAGAAAATCTGAGAAAAAAAATATATGATAGCAAAGATCAGATAAAAATTATGTGGCGAATGTGCTTTATTTTGTAAAAGTTCAATAATTTTCTTATATACAGTGAGTGGTGAAGGGGTGTGTGTGTACACAAATACCCAAGAGCTCCTCTCCCTCCTCTAGAAGCTCTGCAGTACTAGAAATCACGTCCTCCACATCCTCCTCCAGAGTTTTAACCCTCCTCTCTCCCCGGTGTCTAAACACACACTGTTCATCTACCTACAGCCACAACAGATGACTGTAAATGCAGTTTTAAATGCAAAATGTTTTAGCCAGTTGGTTCACAATGTGCTAGGAATCAGTTCTTTTGCTGGGCTATTCGAGTTGCCCTTAAGCATGACAACGTTCATATCTGTTATAGTGGATCAGCTGAAGAAGTGATCGGTTTGCCCCAAACAGATAAGTTTGTTTTTTTAACTGTATATTTGTCTATAGGTTGACCAATGACGCTGTACCTGTAACCTATAAACACTGTAACCTATAAAACATGCAGAAAAATAGTTATATTTATTTGCCTGTTGTTTATTCTAATTGTTGAACGCCATGGCTGATAACAACCATAACTATATTAACAATATACCCATATAACTACATTCATGGCATATTAAGTAATATAAGCACACTATAATATGAATAGCCGTGAACACACAATTACCTTGAAGAGAAAACCAAAGCCCATAATGAGATACGAGGGGGGTAAGAAGTTCTTCTTCCCTGAGGGAAGATGGCAAGACATACATGAACAATGTAGGAACATTACAATAACTAATCCACTTTTGGAGGTGGTCAGGGACAAATATGGCCACATAACATTTGTAGCCTAAAGGCTAACGCATCCCGATGTGTTGCTGAAAATATCGAAGGACCGCCTAGTCAGCTGCGTAATGTGCCGAACTGGAAATTCTGGTCACTAGAGACATGAAAATGCCAGGTGTATATGGCTATCCATCTCAGCTGTCCACTTGTGATCAGATCACTTAAGTTGGATGTTACTACCAGGTGTGAACACAGCCTAATTTTTTACCTCTAATCATGAAGCTTCCTGTTGTTAAGTACTCTCCTGTTGGTGCAGTTTTAGACACCTGCAGCAAGCAAGACATGAACATTACGGTCAGATCGAATATCAATATCAAGGTTATATACAAGTCTGTATTTAGAAGCCTGTCCTGTCTCACCTGGTTATGGTGGACCCACCAAGCACTGGTGATCACTTTGGCATCCCAAGCAGCGCTGTAGCACACAGACATTGTCCCAGCCTCAGTTAGTGTGCGTGGAGGAACAAGCTTCCCTGAAACACAATCTAGAACTCATTAATATTCAGAAACAGTAAAATAAATGTATGTCAAACCAGGCAAATGCTACTGATTAATCAAAATACGTACAAATGCATTATTAACTATCTTACTGCAATTACTAGCCCATACTGCAATTACGTTAATTGAAATCATTTTTTTTTTTAATCTCTCTCTACAATATAACACAAATTATATATTTTAAATAAATATATATTTTTATGCAGACACAGTAACTCAGTGTCTACTTTGAAGCTGATAGTGATCCTCACCAAGGAGCCTCATAAAAATGCTGCTCATCTAACCACTGAAACACTGAAAATGTACTAAAATACTCATACCAGAGAGATTCTTGATGACACAGCTTGTGGCTCCATGAAGGTCAGCATGGACGTAGATGTCCCCTGAGAAAAGATATTTTTCACTGAGGCTTGAGGGGAAAAAAAGCACCTACCCGCGGGCACTCTACGGCCCACGCTACTTGAAAGTGCAGC
Source organism: Olivaichthys viedmensis (assembly GCA_028565825.1). Lineage (NCBI taxonomy): Eukaryota > Metazoa > Chordata > Actinopteri > Siluriformes > Diplomystidae > Olivaichthys > Olivaichthys viedmensis. The sequence goes on along the minus strand of JAOUQW010000002.1, from coordinate 4,657,267 downwards.
CGGCGACGACCAACTCGGTTTTAATAAAATTAGCCTATATTCGTTGTTATTTATTATTTAATTTTTTTTTAATGTCCAAGTTGTCTAAGCACCCCCTTTAAGAGCATGTTTTGGTTTCATACACCATTTAGGAATTTTGGTGATCCGATTATCGGAAACCGCCTACTGGGCGTGCCGACATACGCAGACGCATGTCAGAACACACATTAACTGTCCTAACGGCGGGGGAAAAGCCAAGTTGCTAATGAGCGAGCAGCTTGTTTTTAAAAAGGGCATAATAATGGATAGGTTTGTTGTAAGCGGTGAAAAACCATTCCAGGACTGAATATGCGATTATTAAGTGCAAAAATACTGTCCGTATTTGCATCAACGTACATGTGAACGTACCTTCTCTGCAATGTGCCACATAAAATCGCACCTCCGTGGACAGCTAACAGACTTCAACCTTAAATCTCAACTACGTTGTGTAGTCACACACTTACACGGACTTGATCTCCAGACAGAATCAAGTGTCCCATTGATGCGAGTAGCCTACTGTATTATAGCATGCTGTATTGTATCACAGTTAAGAATGCAATATATTTCTGCTGTACAAGAATATTAAGTACGTAGTAGCCTGCTGTAGCAACGTCAATAGCCTAATATTACTATTGAATGAAGAAAACATTTCTGAATAATGTGCGGCCCGCACGACTTGCCTTTTGCCACTGTTGTGGCCCTGTTGATAAAAAGTGGAAAAAATATCCAATCAATCTAAACTAAGGTCTTGTACCTGGTCGCAGGTAACGTTTAACTATCATCTCGTTCTGCTGCTGGTCCCGTCCGGCGATGATGAGGTAGTTCTCAGAGCTGATGAACCACAGGAACTTTTCAAACCTGGTATCAAAAATAAGTCATTAGAATTATTTAGGATATATTAAATGTATCTATAAACTTTAAACTGTGTCCAAAAACACGATAGTTCTGTATACAAAAAGCAATTTTGACTCACCAGTAGACTTTTCTCGCTTTCTGAATTGTTGTCACTGTCTGGACTTCTTTAAGGGTTTGCTTGGTCTTTTTCTCAGCAGACTTGAAGGCCTTGAGCAAAAAACATCCAACAACAAATTCAAACCATTTTTTCTTTCACATATAATTCAGTATTGAAATTGCATTGTGTTGCTCTCTTTTTACCTTCCCTGCTGCCTCAACTGTTTTCTGCTCCTTTTTGGCAGCACTCCGCTTGTGGTCATAATACCTGAGAGGTTATTACATTCATATTTAATAAAGTATTATATTACTGACAGACAGCGGACTTCTTATTGTACACACAATATCATCAACCAGAGTTATACAATATCAAGCATCGCATGTACAAGTCTGAATTGAAATCCATCACATTATGAAATTATTGAAAGTGTGTGTGTGTGTGTGTGCACAATGGCACAAATAAATTTTGGCACTTAAATTCTTCACTTTTGCAATGAACACTGTCTTTGTATATTTGTATTTTCTAAGGTAATGGCTCTATAGGTATATGTATATTTACATCCAAATGTTTCACACATTTAAAGTGAATTTCTGAAAAGTTGGCAAAAGAAAACTTTATTTGCAATATTTAAATGTTTATCAAATTTCTGGTCTTTACATTTAGCTTTACGAATGGAATCTCTCAGATTATGTCAAGACACAGTCATCTATCGTGTAAGGAATTATATGTTATATGTTTTGTTTACAACCCTGAGTACTCACTTCTTTGCGTTGGCGTAAGCGGACAAACCGAGGTCCACGTCCACCAGTACAGGTTTGTTCTTCTGGATCTTGCCCTTCTGTCCTTTATCTTTATTCTTATTCTTCTTCCCCTTTGGCTGCTCACAGCCTTCTTTAGTATGCTCCGAAGCTCCTTCCGCTTCCTCTCCCTCCTCTGAGCCAACATACGGATTGCTGTAACGCAAGAGGTTTATTTTTCATTTTTGGCTCAAACTCTGAGAAAATTCAAGCTGAAAATGTCAAAAGTCATTTTATGGCTTCGCTTTAACCCTAATTTTCTGTTTGGGTCAAAATGACCCATTTTTAATTCTCATTAATAGTGGAACAATACTAAAAAATGATTTTTTCGACATGATATTTGACTTACTTGGGTTCATTTACATACATAGCGCCAATGAACATGAAAAAATCATATTTATATATTCCAAGATTATGTTTAGGTTGTTTTCACCTGAGAGGGAGAAGGCTGAAATAAAAGTTTTATAAAACATGACTAGTCTTTGCAAACGTGAAACAAAAAAAAATTATTTCAGTCCATGTCACATCTCTTATTTGGCCTCCCACCTGTGCGCGCATACACACACACGCAATCAGAATCATCCCCAAGCATGTGAATGTCTGTATCCATAAATAGTGTTTATATAAGTAATTGAGGTTAAGGTATGTTGGGTATTTTACAAACAAAGTTTAGAATTGGATTGTTAGAAAATGAAGAGGTGACCTGGGTCAATGGGACAGGCATTGCTAATGAGGGAACAGAACATGAGGGTTAAGAAAAGCAAGCTTGTAAAGGTTTTCAGGCATCTAGGTCATTTAAGTGCCTAATAATATCAAGTCAGGCCAACTGGACTTCATGTGAATGGCTGAAATGCTACATAAACAGGAGAAGCAGGAGGAGCGTACTTAAGCAGCATAATGATGTGGTTGGTTTGCAGCTTCAGCTCTTTGATCGCACAAGCCACAGGATCTCCAGCTGCTTGAGCCTCTTTGACAATCAGGCTGATCTCTGCCCAGTCCACCTGATTGGCCAGAGCACTGCACACCACCTGAATAGCTCGCTCTACGATGGGGAGATTCATTTCCACCAACTCGCCCTTTAAACGGTCCACCTCCTACAAAACACGGACATTACGTCCGGATTTTATAAAGCATTGTATTATTGTATAAACACTAGTGGTGGAACGGTATCAAAAATCCACGCTTTTGTAAACACAAAACGTATCACAGTATTTGCATAACTTTAACAATATAACTAAATCAAATGTCTTTATCACAGTGTACTGCCCTACCAGTATATCATCAAAGCCCTAATGTACAATAAAGAGTCCTCTGCTCTCTGTCAATATCATTAACCAAAGTGACACCAGATCAGGTGTCTCATATACAACTCTGAGATGGACTGGAGACTAACAGATCAAATGTCTCTTCACATTAGTTACCATTATGTAGGAAGATACATTAAAGTACACTAATTAACATGTACTGCAGGTAAAACCAATTCTTATTGGTGAGTGTCCAATAAGATCTTTCAAACTTAACTTTTAAATGTGTTAAAGGGTCGATCTAAACAAAGCTACTAATACATACTTCTAAGTGCAGCCATGGAATAGAACAATTTTAGCATTTATCTAACATGTTCAAACAGTCCACTCCTACAAAACAATGGCATATCCACTGCCTTCTAACTATGAAAACAAGTCTTTACATAATGTAGCATGTGAAATAAATAGTACCATTCGTTAAACCCTATTAGTTTCTTTTAGACCATTCTTATTGTTTTTTTCTTCCCATTGCAATGTTTAGCAGTTTTTGTTGTTTACAGTTTTCCAAACTCTAAAACGTTCAATTTCTTATTTTATTGTTCTTGAACATTGGCAATACAAATGTACTGTTATTTGTCATGCTATGCGCCTGGAATTCAATTGAAATTGATGTGAAAAATACAGCACTGGATAAAGATCTGTAAACTGTTGCTAACCAATGCTTTTTCAAATATTACTGATGATAAATATATATCTGACCTTCAGTTAGTAGAGATATTTTAGTTCCTTGTTACTGAACTGTCTGTAGGAACAAGTCTTGCTATTGTGAGCAAAAAAAAGTTTATACTGAGACAATGCTTCACTCTGAAGACCCCACCTGGGCCTGATGTAGCGCCTCCAACCGTTGTTCGTGATCCTTTCTCACGTTCTCAAGCTTCTTCAGTGCCTGTTTCTCCTGATGGAGAGCTTTCATGTCAATCTTCTGACTCTCCATCTTGGAGAAAAAGTCATCAACAGCCTGAGAGGGAAAACAAAAAAATCTGAGCACTTAGTTGCATGGTAAAAATCGGATTCTTTCACTAATCCAACACAAAATGAATTAGTAAATGAACCACAAACCTTATCAAAAGTCTCAAACTCAACATATGGGCTCTTCGAGTGTTGGGCAAAAAGGAATGGGTGAAATTCCTCATACCTATCAAATCAAAGACAGGGTCATAAAGAAATAATAGTCCTTTTAACTAAATAATAAAAATATGAAGCGATGATCATACGTGAGCAGCTCTTCATGTGGTTTGTCTGGAGTCATGCTTGGCTTCTTTTCAGTTTTCTGAATAATGTAACCCTTTAAATTAAGGAAAAAAAACCCCAGACAGATTCATACAGTTACGATCATAAAGATTTAACAAATTTACATTCAAATGATGCCATTTTCAATATTCATACCAACCTTTCCATTAAAGTTTGCTGCTTTCTCCATATAGCTCTCTGCCATCTGTAAAGCCTCCAGAAGTTTTGGGCCAGCTGCAGGATGTCACATGATTTTTTAAATGCTGTTTTAATGCTGTTTAATGCTGTTTAACTCCTCAGCAATATAAATAACCGGTTTCCATTTCTGTGCATCTTGAATTGTCACAACAACAGGAAAACAAACCTTCTGTCATGTTAAACTGATTGTCCGTTTTTAAAAGACCAGGAAGACCAATTTCTACAAGGCAGTGTTCAATGAGAGTGCCTCCATATGCTGTAGGAATAAAGTCAAAGAAACTGTTCAAATAAAAGCCCAATGTCACAAGAAACGGTGTAGATAATAGTAAAACTTACGGAGGTGGGGATTTAGAATCCTTTTTACTTGCTCTCCGCTTGGAGCTTTGGATAAAATTTCTTGGAGCCTGCAAAAAAATTAAAAAAATTAAAAGCACACCAGCATGTAACATGAACACACTAAAGCTGGACCTTTAAATTAAAACGAATAAAAGCATTTTAATAAATACATACTAAAATGTTTACAAATACTTTTATAATATCCCTGTATGTGCTCCACAGTCAACTTCGAAAATGATGGGTGAAAATGTAATCAGTGGCTTAATTATTTGATCTCTGCTTTGGATTCCTGTGGTCCTTTAACACTATTACATGGACAGAGTCTGAGTGATTTATACTTTATGTTATGAAATTATTGAAAGTTAGTGGAAATAACTAAGCAACTGAGCAATAACTGCGCTTACAATAAAGTAGCCAAGCAGAAATGATTCCACTCCTCTGATTCCACTAATACAAAAATGCAAAGATCTGTTATGGGTCATCTCAAGCGTTCACCAGCTCAGTTCAGTTAGTAATCTCACTCACCTCTCCATGCTGATGAGGGGTTCAGGAGGCCTGGCATTCTCTATGGGGTATCTTTCTCTCACTGCAATTTTCACATCCTCTGCCTCAGCTGTGCGAAAGCGCAGCAGGTTCAATATAGTGTACTCATAGTCCGTCAGGATTATGTTCCCCTGCAAACACAAAACACACTAATTAAATCAGACCTCGACCGAACCTTTATCTGTAAACACATACAGGGATATCACCTAGTAGATGATAGAATAGACTAGACAGATAAATTAGACACAGACAGAGACGAACACACAGTCAGATAGATAGATAGATACTTGCAACATATCATACACTGCACTATACATTACAACTACGAGCTGTGCAATTTATCTTATATATTGTTCAAGTAGGTTTTTATTGTCATTTCTCCATATACCTCGTATACATTGAAATGAAATGTCGTTTCTACAGGAC
>JAOUQW010000002.1:4596440-4612179 GCA_028565825.1 Olivaichthys viedmensis | reverse complement strand
GGGGTGGGGGGAGGGAGGAGGGTGGTGAGGGAGAGAGGGGTGTGGGGGGAGAGAGAGCGGGGTTGGGGGGGGGTGAGGACGGTGTTGGAGCATGTGGGGGTGAGGGTGAGGACGGTGTTGGAGTATGCGGTGATGAGGACGGTGTTGGGGCACACAGGAACCCTCGGGGATGGGGACAGATTTTCATACCCGCGCAGCTCTCTAATGTGAATGAAGTCCCACTACTAGGTCTAAGGATCATTACCACTTGTTTAGCTTGAGATGTAAGCAATTCTCCTGTTTTCTGTCAGGAGATGTGTAAAGTGGATTCAAGTTCGGACTCCGAGTCAGACGCGAGCCCACGGTGGTCTGATGCCAGCAGCAAGGTACAATACTGAATCCTGGATTTAAATGAAACAATAAATGGGCTATTTCATTAACATTTGATGGTTTCTGGTGTAAAGAATCACAACCTAGATACAAATTCCTCCATTTGTACATTTTTCCACAACGGTTGGGGTTGCAGGATAGGTGTTGTGATGAAGTCATATGTGTGCAACTGACAAGCGACGTGTAAAATGCATTGCTTTTAACAAGCACTTGGGTTATAAGATGATAATTGGTGAACACAACTGCATGAATGTCTTGTTAAGTCTTTTCAGGGTTGCACAGTTCCAAAGAGACTACCTGGTCTAGCACCGAAAGCATTTGGACGGTACTATCCTCAAGTGAGTTGGAATGGAAGAAGTAACAGATGAAAATCCTCTTGATGTGTTCACCTAAACAGGCATCACTAACTCATAACTGTTGATTTATTTGGCACTTGTTTCAGCCTCAGGACCCATATGATGGAAGCTCAGAAGACTCTGCTTCCTCTGCTGACGACCCAAAACAACAGAAGCATGGAGGCTTCCGGATGAAGGGCAGAGGTCGCAGAGCCGTCACCAATTCTCCATCCCTCCTCAAGGAGGTGAATAGAGTAGGGCCAAGAGATGGTGCAGCATTACTTTATCTCTCAGACATCCAGATGAGGTCATCAAGTGACTCTGAGCTGAAGACCCTTAATCTGGGGGATTCGATCCCTTGCAGGGCTAGAAAATGCAGCAATCCTGAGATGCTTGAGAACACAAAACCCGCTCTCGACTTCCCTGCAACTGGTACAGAATTGTCATTTCAACTCTTAGATGGGTTCCCCAAGAGAACTACGCACAATGGTACACTTTTAAAAAGGAAGCTGCTTTTCCCTTTGGGTGATCCTGAGGAACGCATGCACAGGAAAAAGCAGTGCGTCACTCAAATGGAGACTGAGGCCATTTTCACAGAGGTGAGTCTGAGTGAAGTGACTCATTGTGTTAAGACAGCAGATTACTGTGGCGTACTATTAAGGTGTTAGTGGCAAAATGGCATTTGCTACTCATGATTTTTCTAATGAAAGCCCATCCTAATGTTCTAAATACTTTTACAAAACCCATAAAATATATAAGATACAAGTTTTGTCTGGCTCAATTCGGTAACTTCATTAATTTCATGAGGGGTAGTCCTGGCCTGTTTGAAAGAGAAAATGTGGTTTTACTGATTATGGAGGTATTTTCTGTCCGCATGAACATTTGTTTGTTTCTCTTCCTAGGGATGAAGCTAGGCGTTTCATCTTGGATTGTGGAACTTGACCTATTTCACAAATACTGTACACTGCAACTAGGGGACCTATCCTGCAGGATATTTGTGGCCAATTTGGAATTTCTGTACCCCAAAAGACTTTACAAGTGTTTAAGTTACAAAATAAAGTACACTGACTAATCATGAAATACTGCTACTCCCATTCCTCTGGTCATACTCATGCTTGTGGGACACGTATGGGGGTAAAATGGCGTTAGTGTCATTTTTGGTAGAGAATTTGTTTTACATCTGCACTTAAGACTGGTTTTCAGCCAACTTAAACATTATCCTTTCAATTCCTCAAAGTCTTAATTAGAATTTGGGCCCAGCAAAAGTTGAACTTTGCTATGAGAAACCTCCAATTCTGTGATTTTACAATAGATTAACTTGGCAGTGTATATTCGTAAAAAGCTAAAGCTTATTTAGCTTAGGCACAATCCAGTTGTTGGGCTGCCACAGTGAAGAAATATATACCACTGAGAATGTCAATCTTACTTTCTCAGTATAGCTTATTGCTACAAACTATTTGGCTCCAGTCAAGGGAGAAGTACATCACAACAGACAGTACATAACCTTTTAATTATTTAGAATTAGACACACACATTGGCCCAAAAATAAGCAAGTCAGTTGTTACAGAGGAGTATATATAGTAGGCAGATATTAAATAGAATGAGGAAGTGTTAAAGATCACTTCAAAACTGGCTTCCTCTGGACTTCAGGTTAGAACAATTTGATAGGTTTTATAATATAGTCATTTGAAATCCTTCAGCATGCAAAACTTTAATCAACGTTCATTGTTCCGTCTTAAAACACATACAGCTTCCTTCTTTAAAAAAAAAACCCCATTAGTGCACAATTAATTTCTCAACACTTTCTTGACTTTCTAATCTCTTTTTTGAAAAACTGTTACATTTATAATGCAAGTCTACACGTTCACAAGTACTGTTATATCTACCAAGCTATGAATAGGTAGGAGACAATTAGTAATTACTTTTAGCAACATTTAAGCCAAGCAATAATTTACTCCGTGCAGAGAATGGCTACACCACGCTCGTAGAAATTGTGCGGGTCTTCCTTGGTGGCAATGTCAAAGTCCACTGTGAAGATAAGATCTGTACGAGTGAAGTTCAGATACACTGGCAGGGTGACCTGGAGAGAGAAAGAAAAAAAAGGTAGCCATTTTAGAATGAGATAAGCAGTTCAAGTTAATATACACATGATTTATTGCTCAAGCACAAGTGAAAATGACCAAGTGCTGCCTGACCATGTTCCTCTTTTCCAAGTTGCTCTGTTTCAACCAATGCAGCTGTGTGAGTGGCAGCTCAGTGGAGATGGTGGTGGACAGAGAGAGCTTGTTGTTGGTGCAGGTGGCTCCCTGCAGCTTCAAACCTATACAACAAATGGATACCATAAACTCATTCAGCAAGCAATCCTATAGGTTTTGGGGTTCTCTTTCTCCAAATGCCAGACCTCATGTGCGAGCTGTGCAGTCAAGAATATTCCTCACTAGAACAAGACTAGCTTCTTAGAAAGCTAAGATCTTTCATTGCTCACCCTTGATGCCAAAGCTGCAGGCGTCCAGTGCCGCTCCCTGTGCTGCGGTAACGTTGACCTCCAGAGCAAGTTCCTCCAGAGACCAGCTGTTTACCTGAGCCACGTACTGACGGGTGGCGGTGATGTAGGCCTCTGGCACAAACAGGCTGCCCAGGTTCACGTGAATGTTCTATAGAACATATAACATCATTAGACTCGCACTACTTGTGTTTGCAAGTTCAACCAAACTTGTGCTCATAACACATTTGGTCAAACTTGGCTGGCCACAATTTTAAGCCAAACTACAAATACGATTCTAACCCAATTTAGAACCAAATCCCACACGCATTTCAGGTTTTTGTTTATAATTTCGTTTTTTATTCCACTTTTGAATCCTAAAAGGTGCCTTTAGAATACCAGTCAAGTTTGTTACAGCATTACCAGTATAGGAAATGGTTTCATGAAAACAGGACTGCTTTAGGACTATTGCCTGTCTTTTGTCACTAGTTGTTTAATGGTTTCACCTTCAGCTCTTTAGCACCCCCACTGGCTGCTCCCTGGGAGATTTGCTGCAGTTGTTTGATGCGCTCGCTGAAGTCAGCCACCCACTGAATCACAGTCATGGAGGCAGGGACGGTGTAACGGCACCAGCTACGGGGCAGAATGCCTGGGGAAAACCAAAGGATTCAGTCCCAACAAGTTACTTTGGCTCGGTCATGACAAGCTTGAAAAAATTGTAACTTTAGTGCTTTGCTCAAAAATTTAAAGACAAGACCTATTATTAATAGGCCTGTCGTGATCATCACATAATGACCCAACTGCTCAAGTTTGAGAGTTTATTTGAATGACATGCATTACATTATCAGTCAGGCATGTGTCAGGTTTGCAACAACAGGGTGGCAGTCAAATGCATTAATACCCAATAAGGCTGAACTTGGAAAGACAATCGCCACTGCCAGCATCTACATAACATGACAGTACCAGATGGCTCACGTGAACCCTGTTTCATACAGGATGCGGAGTGGATGCTCATTGCTTGAATTTAAACTGGGCACGACATAGTAGTGTGCATATTTCTGACACCGCGTTTGTCATGGATTAGTAAAGTTAACAAAAAAAAAAATAATAAAAACTCACACCCTGATAACCTGTTGCAGCACTAAGTTTAAAACAAAGACAATGTTTGATAAAATATCAGATAGCTTATTATTTTTAATGATTATTCATAATCCTCTAATAATCATCTGAATGATTTATTGATCATTATATGATTACATTAATCTCTTTTTATTAAACCGATATTATGTTTACATGCATCTTCAATGGCTAATAAATAGGCAACACAAAGGCTTGCTCAGAGGGGGAGTCTTGACAAACACATTCTTTCCTTCATGCCCGGTCAAACAGGAGTTACAGACAGTGTTACGCAAATTATAAAGCCAAAGAAATGTTGGACATTCAATGATCAGCTTTATAATATAATAATGACAAAGTGGACACAAAACGACAATTCATTAGTTGCAATTATTTGTATGAGAATCATCAGCTAACATTTCATGATCTTGACAGGCCTAATTGTAAGGTAATATAAATTCATTTGAAACATTAATTTCTACAATGTAGCTCTTTAATAAGAATTGCTCCTGCACTTGTAACCAACCTTTGACGAGGTCGTTGATTAGTGTTCGTATGTCGTTGGTCTGCTTCTTCTTGCCCTCACACACCTGCACGACGTCGGTGAGGTCCTGACGCACGTCTTGCAACATCCGAGCGCCCATCTTCACTTCCCGCTCGAAGAAACGAAACAGAGGATCCTATGGATGCAAGAAGCAGTGGAAATAATGTAGGTGTCCTAATTAACCATATACCTTACAGGAAAAAAGTTATAACCACATATAGATCCAATATAACCATATACAAGACATACACCATGGTCAAAAATACAACATTTAACTTTATTCAGGTAGAATTAATATAGTGATGTTCAGAACAGCCACCTGTCATTATAAGATCTGAATTATAAGTCATGTTAAACAAAGTACAAGCCACTTTTTACTACACTGTTTTTCACTTTGGTAAAGTTTTTTGGTATTTAAAACTAAGCAATTTTAGTCAACCAAACAATTACACAACCAAAACACTTAGACAAGGAAAATATTTATGATATTAATATATTGATTTCTACTAAGCACTAAAATTGGTGCGGCAATGACGCCAACGTGGCACTTTCATCTTAGTGTGAGGTGCTGGTATGAGTGCATCAGGCAGAGCAGTGTTCTTGGGAGTTTTTAAGCACTATGTATTCCTACTACACACTTCATTAGACACACACAATTTGTGTTAATCGCCCACTAGCCCTTCATTAGTGGTCAGTTTAACCACTGGACTGATGTTGGCAGGGACAATGAGGTGTTAAGAAGTCCAACAAACACTGCTCTGCCAGATACACTTGTACCACCGCAACACCCACTGACGTGCCACCAACACATCACTGCTGTGCTGGGAATTGGTCCTCCACCCCGTTTATCAATAGAAGAAGCCTGTCAAATTGTGCAGCGCAACAGATCGGGGACAATTGTGCCGGACCTTCCATATGACTGGTAGCTTAACTGGTTAGCCAATTTGTGTTCCTAATATTTGTGCTTTTAAAAATAAAAATAAGCTTTCATTTCAGATATTTACTGTGCAAAACCTTTTCTACTCATACTTGCAGCTATCAAAGCACAACATGAAAAGCCTGACTGTAGAAAGTAGAAAGCTTCTATAATCTTTGGTAGGAACTTGCCGCCATTGACTGGCAGCTGCTAATGGTTGTGCAACATTAAATGTACCTTTTCACAAAAGATTATTCTTTTTTTTGTATGGCTGTGAGGAATTAATACTTTCAAACACAAAATAGCAAAGACTTAATCTCATTAATGTATTTGGTATATTTTACTTTGTTAACTATATAGACTTCTAGGAATTATAGTCACTATTTGCTCCTATAATCATCATCATCCCCAATCACTGTTGTAGGTATTGCATGCACACCCATTAAAAATACCCTGACTCAGTCATATGAGCCTGAATAAACAGTGTCTGATTTTATCATTACTTGACTTCAGGATGTATAAAATACAATAAAGGCTTACGTAGGATAGTTCCAATGTAAACACTCTGGTGTTCCAGAACCCACCTTGATGTTCTCCACAGTACGTTTAAGTGGATTGACAGACAGTGGGATGAGCTGGAGCCAGTTGCATGCAGTAGTGTGCAGCGTCCTCATCCATGCCGGCTGGGCATCTGAGGATGATGCTGTGCGCTGCTTCTTCTCGGTCTCGTAGGCCAGGTCGTCCTCATCCTCCAGCATCTGCATTTTCAGCAGCTTACCCATCATGTCAATGCCTGAGGGAGAGCAGGGGAGGGAGGCATGACCATGGCCAAGGGTAGTGAAGGTGGACAGGAACAAAAATGGAGGGAATCAGCCCGTAGGAAATGAAGGAGGGAGAAAAAAAATAATATATATATATATTTTTTTTTTAAAAATGGTGGCTGACTAAGTTGCAGCGATCATTTGCTTTTACTTCAAACTCGGTGTTAATAAGAGATTAAAATGAGGGAAAGAGGAGCAAGCAACATGTCTCCACCAGGCAAATGGGACATCACAACATTGCATATTTCAAGGACATCATGCATACTGGGTGACATCAAAACAATGCAAAGGGGTTGAAAGCTAATACAAGTCGACATGGTGGCAGCGAAATACAGCTGCTGGAGGGTCAGGACACACCCCTGCCTTCAGCAGGACACACGCACCCTTATGTGTATGGTCAGAGTACAACACGTGGACGGTACCACCCGCTATTGTGTGGCATCTACTACAGCAACTATGTCTGAACTTTTAATGTTCTTACTGAATGTAAGCTGACTAACATGAAAAAGACATGTCGGGGGAACTGAGTGAGCACGAGCTGTTAGAGATCATACACATTTGAGAGCGTGTGTTCAGCTCAGGGCAGACCATCGAAACAAATGCTGTGTAAAGTGTTGTTTGATCTGGTTAAGAGCCTGTGGACACTGACAGAATCTATTAGAGGAGAATCATGATTAATGAGACATGAGACAAAAAGATGTATCCATGGCAATCAGAAAGAGAGGTGGAAATCCACCAATCACAGACATGAGACAGACAAAGAGGGGATGAATGACCGCACCCTGAGTGGTGAGCAGAACCTTCTCGGCGTTGCTTGGCAAACCCAGCCAAGATGGAGTCTGAGTGTCTGGGAGCATCTCCACCCAGTGGATGAACTCCTCACGTCTGCAAAACAAATGGATTTTATTCATTCTGAAGGTTATAATAAAAAGAACATGGGTTAGAAGAGGAGGGCCAAAACAACAACATGGGTGTCCTAAATCCTATGCAGCAGGTCTCATTTTGAACTGACCGAATGCCGTCCGGCATTTTGATATCTTTGTGGCCGTCCACTTTGAGAGCCAGCTTGAACTCGCTGTCGAAGCTCCTAGTGGTAAAGATGCGCTCCAGGAAAGTGTTTAGGAGACGTTGGTCAAACTCGTTATCGATGCGGCCTCCGTAGATTGACTGGGCCATCAGGGTCTTCAAAGCCGCCCATGGGATCTTATCGGGAGAGATGTTCTGTCGTCCCTGTGACCAAAAATGGGGAAAACAAAAAAACAAAACATACCTCATCATCCTTATTGTGGGATTAAGAATTTTAAAATACAAATACTCATTGCAATAATGACTTTGGGCTTACAAATAACCAGCAACATGATTTCCTTCAAAACATCCTCTCATGTTTGAGCAAGATTTAAATTGTTTCAGACCTTAGCAGTGTCGTCCAGCCAGGTGTCGACCGTGTCACATGCCGAGCGCAGGTCAGACTCTCCAAACTCGTACTTCTTGGACCAGCCAAGTGGCGCGTAGCGGAGACGTTCCTGGATGACGGCATGGAACCAGGCCAGGAGAAAGTACAGCCTTGCACGCTCATTTGGAGCCTGCAACATAGCATACGGTTGCTTGGTAAGTAAGGTCCATCAATAGGACAATACTAGTAATTAATTGAAGACAAAACAAAAACAAAACATATTAAACAAAATACAAGATGGGGTAAACTAAGCCATATTGTTTGAGCTCAGTCTTCACCTTGCACATGCGAGCCACTGGAATGCTGCTGAAAGTCCTCAGCATGTTGGCCTTCACACCAGGAGGTGGCTCAAAGACAAAGATACGACCAGCACGCAACAGGTTCACTGGAACCTATAAAAGACAGAAACGGTCAAAAATCTGTGTGCCAACTGTGAGCAACAGCAGATGGGAAGGGACGGCAGTATCGCTAAGCTTTGATTCTCCAGTTCTGCTCTTGATTTGTGAAATGTGAGCTGTTTACAGAACAATCAAATCAAGTAAAACCACAATTCAAATAAGCTGACTATATATTTTTCATATGATCCTTAAACTATCAAACTAATTTAATCAACCAATGAAATGGCGTTCCAAGATGAACCAAGGAAATACAAAATTGTAGTTGGACATCTAGAGACAACAGCGTGGCTGACCTTGGGATTGATCTCCATGGTGAGGAAGAGGCGGAAGCAGGCGTGAGGCTGCATGGAGTGCAGCTTCTTCTCCAGCTGCATGAGCCAACCAGGAGCTAAGTGTACATTCTCCAACATCACCCACCTATGTGACAATGCAAAAAGGACAGTCTGTGTTGGAGCTTACAGATGTTTATAGCTCCTGTGACAATGTGGTGCAGACATCTTAAATTCACAAATTTCAGAGAAAATAAAGTGATTAAAGATGGCCAGTGGAGGTCTTGCTCACCTTCCAGACTTGACAGCCGTGTTAATGTCTCGGTCAGCCTTGTTGAAGCCCTCAGCGGAACCTGTGGAGAACAATAACTAAAATTGACTGATCACTCATCATTAAGTCTGTTGAGACTACAGGTGAGGTGGTGAAAATTTCTTACCGATGGAGATGGACGTAATGTGTTTGTTTTGCTCAGCAGCCAAGTCTCGGACAAGGCCGCTGGCGTCATAACCAGGCACAGAGCACATCAGCACTGGAGTTCCTGGCTTCACCTGGAAAAGGTCCTTTGTGTTTACATTACATTGCACAGATGACGGATACTCTTACTCAAGATTTCCAGTGGTTACTGACAATCTTTTAGCAGAATCAAATAAGCAGAGGCTGTAAACATATTTCAAAATATGGAAACATTTTGTGGATTAGCATGAATATAGTCATCAAAGCCAGTCTCTACCTCACTGTCCACAATGCTGGCCAGGTCCAGTGGCTGTTCAATAATGGACATGAAGTTCTCTCCCAAGACCTTGGCAACAAAAATGGAGGACATGGCCAGCAGACGATCCAGTCGGAATGCCTGAATGAGCAGCAGCTGGTGCACAGCCTGGCCAATGGAAGCTAAGGGACACAAACACAAGATTCATCAAAACATCCGACAGCTTTATTTGAAACTAGTTCACAAAAATGCCAGTACAACTCACTGGCTGTCTTCTCTTCTGCCCAGAGGTATGGCACAGACAGCTCAGGGGAGTTGCTCTCTACCCACATGAAGAATTGCTGGAACACACAAATGCCAAACTTTACACAACCCATTCTAAATGTCAATGCATCACCTTCTGATACAAGCACTGACATTTTCTTATCCGTCTTTCATTACTCCTTCATCTGCCTTACCTCATCAGCCTGTACTTTAGCCACCAGGTCATTAAAGGCGGGCAGGCGGCTGAGGCGCACCATGGCCTCGCTCTGCTCCGTGGTCAAGCCCTTCACTTTGGGCACGGCTGTGCCAGTCAGGACAATCTCTTTCCCGCGCAGGAAGTGCTGGAACTCTGGGTCATATGATGGCTCACTGGAAGGCAACAGGAAATTAATTGGAAAATTAGCTAATGTTTTGGGGGTAAGAAGGCCACTCATTACATTGCAGTCATGTCATTTTATCATGGTGGACAAATCACTAGCCCGGGACAAGCAGATTACATGTCTGGGCTATTCGGGGTTTTTTTATTCACAGTTGCCCGGCTGGCAAGTAGGTTCAGTAGGCTGCCGATATAGCGGTCACCAGCATTTCTCCTCTTTCATCCAACAACCAGAGAAAGAATAAAGGAATGCTTGGTTACCTGGTTATGCCTTTTAAGTTGATCCTGGCCAGAAGCACGGCAAAAGTGATGTGGTCTTGGTGGAGCATACCTCGAGCCACTCTGTTAAACGCAATCTAAGAAAAAGCAACAGATACGACACAAGCTCAAAATCTTGCAATACACGATAAAATGTGAATTATGCGCCAATGTTACCTGTTAGTACACTAAGTATCTTAATGAACAGAGTCTTACCTGGAATAGGTCTTTGGTGATGAAGGACAGGCGCTGCGTGTGGTCACTCACACTTTTCAAGTTGACATTCTCATACAGCACTGTGTGGTAGATGTCCAGGAAGAGATGGAGGGAGTACTGATAGAGGAAGTGCATCTACAGAAGGGAAAGAATTGCAAACCTTAATTTTGAATACCATGATAATGACTATGAACCACAATTTAACCCAGAAGAGAAAACGTCATGACTATTAGTTAGGCTGTAGACTTCTTGAAATATGTCAATCCATCACCTTCACATTATAGATAATGTGAGAAATAGTACAACTAATTTCTACTAGTGGGCGTCAATCAGAAGTAGCATTTCTTGTAAACTCTGGGTGGCTTCTGCACGACACACATTTTGACAAGTAGAGCTGTGTAGGCAGACCTGGTTGAGCGACTCCATGGTGAAGTAGATGCTGCTGCAAGCGGAGGACAATGACAGATACTGCTGCGACACAGTTTCCACTTCCTGCATGACAATGTCAGTCTCCTCCACTTTCCTTGTGACCTCCGCTGCCTCCTTCTTCAGGTTCTCCAGTGTAGTGATGATGGTGTCATCGTCCAGGATTCGACCCTTGACCTCGTTCAGTGCCTGCAGGAGGGACTTCTCCAGCTGACGCAAACGCAGCTGGAACTCGCCTGAAAATGACCAGATTTTAATGCTGATATAACCTCTTAATTTTGGAAATTTTCCCTTTAATTAGAATCCAATCAGTAATTCAGCGCTTAATATTATAAGCATGTACAAACAGTACAATAAAACATAGGATTGCTTTATTTCTGAATCAATGGCTATTCCTGCTATACTAGTGCTTCTCTCAAGCCCCCTACCTTCACCAATTAGGAATCTGCTGCTTCAAGAAAGTTACCAAAAATGCAGAAATTAAGAGGTATGACATGTAATGCTAATGGATCCATCCTTTAGCGTTCATTCATTATTAGCAAAATTTCTATTATTTCTATTCATTTATCTTTCAGATTTGCAGAGAGTTAGTCTTTCTAACTAGGGACAGGAAAAAAAAAAAAAGAATTGATTGTACAATGCATTGTGGTTCTCCCATGAAACATTCTACACTGATTTTATATATATATATAAATAAATAAAAATCATAATGAAACTTGGTCTTATACATAATATTTTTAATAGAATAAACTGTCAATTGATCCAAATATTTCCGATGGAAAAATTGTGTGTGTGTGTATATATATATATATATAACAATATAGGCTAAAGATGTCAAATACATTTAAAATTTGCATTCTAACTATTTTAAATATTTAGTATTGGAATGCCTTCAAATATTAAATCATATAATTTTACACTGCCACAGCCAAAACAAACACTTGAAGTAGTGCTACGCTGTACACAAAGAAAATCATGAGGAGGCAATATCATTTTTAAAAGTTTCAGGTGCATTATTTATTTAACCACAGTAATGTTTTCTGTCGCCAAAATTTTGCTAGGTTTCTTGAGCTACCCGAGATCCACATAAAAATGTGCCATCTTCAGTTCGTCTTCACACAGAAATAACTTTTATTTAAGTCCACTCCAACATGCAATTAGGCCAAATGGCTTCATATTCACCATGTATAACATTGTGTTTTAGAACCTACATAGTATGCCCAATAAAATGCCATTTGAGATTCAGCCACAGAAAAAGTGTGAATGTTGGAAAAGGTTAATTACTTAAATATAATATTTGATAGCCTTGTTATATTTAACCACAAAATTAATACTTAATTTAAAAAATGTAAAAATAAAGTACGTCAAATGACACCTTTATGCACACCCCTTTTCCTACATCAAGCAACAAAGGTAATTTGGCCAAAAGATTCAGTAAACGCATATTTTGATAGACCTACATTAGGCAAACATGGGATCTTAAACAGTTCTCAAATAGTTCTATATTTTAAATATATTAATCGGAAATTTGTTCCGACATCCCTAGTGTGTTTTAAGATGGATAAAAGTGTCTTAAAAGCAGCAAGTAGTATAATGTATAAAAACCTAGGCTAGAATTAAATAAATAAATAAAGAATCGAGATGCATCGTGATTCATGAAGAATAATTTTCTAACTGGCGTCTTTAATTGGAGATGGAATTGAATTGTGAGGTGCCCATTTCTTACCCTGCAGTTTGAGAAGGTCAGAGCGCTTCTCATCCACATCTGGCCGCTCGGCCTTCAGCACCTCATTGAGGCACTGACTCTGCAGGCTGCTTCTGGTCACCGTGAAGTTTACAAACGTAACACGTGAGCACAGGTCTGGCGGGAACTCCACCTGTTAGATTAGAAATCTTTAAATGAGCTGTACAGTAAGGTGGAGATCCATATACAGTAGTGTAAACTGTGGAAATACAGTGGAGGAGGGGTAGAGTGTACTAACCGTTGGGTCTCGGGTGGAAAGGAAAATAACAAAGGAAGGAGACAAGTCAATGTCCTGGTCTCCTAAGGTGATGAGGACTCGACCACCGGTTCTGCGCACCTCTCTGTTGAGCACAGGGTTTAAGATTGGGTCGTAGCTCTCCACATCCTGAGAGAGGTAGGAAGAAAAGTAAAAATTGTACTTAATTTTCAGGGAATCTGTTTAAGAGTCTTTCGGTCAAGATTGTTCAACAGTTTGATCAATGAGTGTCTTGTTTGGATTACTTTTGTCATTGTGTATGTGAAGGTGTCCTTGTAATTTTTTATCACACACGCACAGTTTGATGGCATGCATTCATACCTGCACAAGGAGAGGGTTACCAAATCTCAGAGCGCTCTCCAAGTTCTTCCTGAAGGCATCGTCCAAGAAGCTAGTACGTGTGATCTTGCGGTCCTTGTACTCATTCATTATGAACTCCGTAGCCTGGCCAGATGGATCGATGATTAATGGATACCTAGAAAACGCATATTAAAAAAGAAAACATACTCAATGCAACAGTGCAATGTTAGATGTCATCGTTATGCAAGGCAGATATACTAGTTTATATTTATATTAGTTGCATAGAATGAATACAGAGCACATGGATGGAATTCCCTGCCACTGACCTGTTGAACCTCTTGAGCATGATGGCGTTTTCAGTGCAGAGGTCATCAGCAGGCAAAGAGTTGGCCTGCCAGCGCAGCCTCTCATCAGCGTTTGACAAATATTCTGTCCTGGCAATGTCTGTGCGGAACTGGAAGAAACAGAATTTAAATAAAATTTTATAAAATATTAAAATATCTCAGTATTGAAAGGTGACCTTCAACTCATAAAATCATTACAGGTAAGGGATACATTTAAACAAACATCAATGATTATTGACGCCAAATAGTCCAACTGCAAACTGAGGGCTGGGTACCTGGATGTTGGCCTGCTGGAGGTGGTGGGACCAGGTGGTAAACAGGTTCTGCCTCATCTGCTGGTCAAAGTAGCCAGCGTAGGCGATAAAGGCAGCGGAGAGCAGACAGTCGCCGGCAATGGTGGACATCTGGTTCTTGAAAGTCTCACTAGTCTTTTCCCAGCGCTCCCTCTCAGCAGACAAGCTCTTTAATAGTGCCGTGCTACGGTTCACCTGTGGTTACCAAAGGTGTAGAAGTTTTTTTTAAGGTGCAAAATGATAAGAATTGAGTTTGCACTCCTTGGAATTGTAATTTCATTAACTTTGTTTATTTCTAAAGGGGAAACTGCTTTTTCTTCCTCCCATATCCCAACTTGCCCTGTGTCCAAAAGACTGCCTAAATCCTCTACAACTGGCAACGTGCATTATGGGTATTCTATACCATCCAAGGTACGTCATTTGAACACTAACCATAAGAAGTGCATTGTGGGATTTTATGAGTGCACTGGATATTCTCCACCATGATTTAAGACATGAATACAAAATGGCAAAATGACCAAAAAGAGTCATAGGGTGCAGTTTCAGTAATGCAAATGAGAGTAAACAAAGCAAGCAGGAAGCAAGGGAGTTTTAATAAATAAATAAATAAATAAAAATAAATGCCTCACCTTGGCCTCCACAGCAGCCAGGTCAGCCTTGATAGCCTGAGCCTCAGAGATAAGCACAGCATACTCCTCCTTATAGCGGGCGATGCTGGCCTCCAGGTCCCGGATCATCTGCTCCACCTCTTCGGCCTTGGTTTGGTTGTCCTTGGCGTCATCCTCCAGCTTCTGCAGTTCATTCCTTAGAGGCTCTACGCGCTTCAGCATGTCTGCATAATTCAACTGCACACACATGCAAGTAGAGCTTTTTAATGGCACAGCGGTCCTACAACCATCTGTCCTATATAATACTTTAGCATGAAGTATCTTCAAAATCTTTCCAGTGTCCAACGATCACATATAATATGCATATAAAAGTCATGTATTATTTTAATACTACAAAATGTACACTAGAGGCCAAAACTATGGAACCAAGCAGGGTTTAAAAAAAAAAAAAGTTTTAAAAAGCCAACAATCAAAACATTTGACATGTTTTATTTAATAATTGTTAAACTAAAATCAATAATAAATAAATTATAAATGTATAAAAAAATGTTTTATGCAAAATTCAGTTAAAAACAAAAGTATCAGTTAGTTGTACACTGCTGCAGCAAATATGTTAAACCCTGTTGTTTCATGTTAATAAACAACTTTGTAAAACAGTTTTATTTTTTCATAACTAGTGTGTTTCTTCCAAACGCTGGCCTGTAGTGTACATTTAAAAAAATGCTGCGTTTGACGTCATGTGCTTATTTGTAATTGCATGCCATACTTGAAAACAACTAGCTATCTAGACATATCGGTTCAATAAAATTGGCTTGCGCTGACCTGTGCAATGGCCCATTTGACCATAGGCCCACATGCCAGTGAGGCCCTGTTGACCTGCTCGTAGTTGTAACTGGGGTTGGACATGTAGTTCTTTTTCATCTTCTCACGGATAGAGTCACTGTGTCCCAAAACATAGAAAAGTCAGTATATGGCAGGTTTCTATTTTGGCTAAATTTTTGACAAATTAAATGGATGGGATATAAAGGGATATAAGTGGGGAAAGAATGATGGGGATGAGTTAAAAGGGATTCAGAAGCTACGTTACCACCAATTGATGTTAATTAACCTTACTCGATATCTTGTTTAAGAAAGATTTATAGGTCTCCAGAACCATCTATGGTATTCAAAAGGACTTGAAATAAATTTTTGTTCATTTAATACAGTCAATTAGAGCCATCACCATAATGGTTACCTGGTTG
>JAOUQW010000002.1:4575446-4596340 GCA_028565825.1 Olivaichthys viedmensis | reverse complement strand
CATCACCATAATGGTTACCTGGTTGCAAAGAGCGGTTTGTATTGCTTAAAAATAAGACCAAAATAATGGTCAATGAAATACTGAATTCTGTAATTACATAACACCAAGCAAAGTTAAATATGAATAGAAACAATACCTCATGTCCTCAGAGACAAAGTTGACTATGCTGGAGATGAAATTGTCTCTGATAATAACTTGTCTGATCTTTTTCCAGTCATTAGTCTCCTCCCCCAGCAGGAGGCAGATAGACTCTAGTGCCAGTTTAACAGCAGCGGGTGGGTTGGCCATGGCACGCACTTCAACAAGATGCTGCTTCTTTATAGAGCTGACAGCTGGGGAGGGAAGGGAGGGTGGGATCGGGGAAGGACATGGAGGGAGAGGGGGATGGAAAAAGAGTGGGCAGGTTTTAGGACCATGCAGGACTGAAGGGAGTGAGGGGGGGCGGGAGCCGGACAGCCATAGTGTAGGAGAGATTGGGCTGTGTTCATTTCAGTCACATTGCCGTGCTTTGATATCATGTTCAGGTCAAACTGGAACCTCTAAATTAATCCAAATTTGGACCATGTAGGACCCTTAACATAAACTGATCTTTTATGAATCTGTGCACAAATGCAAATGTGACAAGCACCTCTCTCTCAAACCCAACGGACTGCGACTCCGTGCCACACACTACAGTCACCTGATCTCTTCAGCAGAAAAGTTAACGATAGTGGGGATGAAGTTCTCGCGCATTATGATGGAGCGGATCTGCTTCCAATCGGTGGTGCTCTCGCCCAGCAGCAGGCAGATGGACTCCAGAGCCAGTTTGACCGCTGCTGGCGGGTTGGCCATGGACCTCACCTCCACCAAATGCTGCTTCTTAATGGACTTAACAGCTAAAACAACCAACCGGGCAAGGACGGGGAACATTGGAGCGACAGGGTGCAGAGAAATAAAAAGGGGGTGAAAAAGAAAAAGACCATAGGTGTTAGCGTAGACAACAGAGGAACACTAATCACCAGTAGCAAAGAACAGAAGAGGACCATAGTGAAACGCTAGTAGGAAATATGTAAAGTGCTACACCAGTTAGACAGCATATGAAGAGGGCAGAGGATTAGAACAGCAAAGCACAGTAATACAATCTTCATTCATTCTTTGGTCAAGGTGTCCAATTTACCCTCAAAAGAGTAAGCAATTACATTTACACAGTTGAAGTAAGCAGGGAAGGAAAGGCCAGCCATACCATTCTGAGCCTCAATGACAGCAGGCTCCACCTGGTCCAAGTCTTGCTTCACGCTCAACTGTTTGTCCTTAATAACTTCCTGTTGCTTGTAGACTGATTCTTGGATCTCCTGACTCATAACCTGCCAATCAAAACGTCCACTTGCATGTTACAGTACCGTACTCAACTCAAAAGAAAAGACTAGCAAATCCACTGTTAAGTTAAGAGTCTTGTCTTGCCTTCTTCTTTTCAGCCTCCTGCTGGTCTTTGACCATTTTCTTCAGCTTGTCGTTGGCAGCTGCATTCTTCACCTCCAGTTCCTGGCTCTTAATCCTTAGATCCCTGCGCAGCTCCTCAACCTGACACAGTCCCAACATCATGTCACTAGGTTAAAAATTAGCAGCCTCCAGTTGTCCTGGGGACTTCATTAAAAACAATAGAGCTGGGAACAATGCAAGTTCTTGCTTGGAATGATACAAAATGTAATGAACAACAATGACTTTTGGCAGCAGCAATACAAAACATTTACAGCTGTGACCATCCCTGCAAGTAGTGGTACAGAGTTAGAAAACTAATTCTCTCAAACTGTATTCTTCAGCCGGTTCAGCCGAATGTTAGCTAGTTATTATGATAATATTAACATCAGTAGCCCTTCTCAAAGCTACATGGACCAGAAATAAATAAATAGATCAGGAGCCACTTAAATTCCTAAAGGAATTTTAGTCAGAGCATTGAGAGTAGTGCATGCCGAGTTACCTGATCCACGGTCTCTTTGATCTTGCGCAGACCAACGTTAAGATGCATTTGCTGCTCTTCAAGCTCACTGCGTTTTTCATTGAACAGGTTGGCATAGTGGTTTATGAAGTCCAGGTAGTGACGTGGGGTGATGGCCATGGTGCGGCCGCCACGCTTTGCCAGGCGGTTATTAGCCTTAGGAAATGTGGAGGGGAAAATAAAAACTCTGATACACACAACCACAATCTTCACCAAGGACAGCATACATGCAATGATAGAAAAACGTAACAAGAAATTCCTTCAACTCAAACCTGGTGTAGAGTCTGGTGAACGAACACACAGCCATTGACGATAGCCTCACGGTGGGTGGGAGGTTGGGGCAGCTTGTCATACACAATCGGCATGTAGTCTGGGACTTTGTAATTAGGCTTTTCCAGGTCCATCTTACTGGTAAACTCTTTGCCCACCTGGTAAAGGGCCTCAGTGGACCAGTCTCCAAACCAATTCAGAACACACCTATTAAAAAGAGAGAGACAAAATCAGAATCACACAAACACCAAGCAGGCTTAAATGGTATGCAATGCTGATGGTGTTTAGAAAATGGAGGTTATCACCACCTTTCTTCCAATCCAAAAATTATGGCATGAGGCTACTTTTGTCTTCGTGTCAAAAAGCAAGTCTTACTAAAACTACAAAACCATATACAGAACCATGAAATGGAAGATGAATAAAAGAACCTGTTAAACAGTGCAGGAGAGGTGGCAGCTCTGTCCTTCAAGCCCTCCGATGAGGGATTCATGGTAAAAACCACATGCAGGTTCCTGATGACCTGACTGGTGAACCACTTGTACAGCTCCTCATGAGTGTCCAGCATCAGGCCCTCCTTCTGGGCCCCTTCCTTACACTGGGTCATAAGTGTGGCATATTCATCACCCTCAAACAGACCAGGCACCTGCACAAAAGCAATTCGCACTGTGGTTATAAAAAAGTAAGAAGCTAGAACTGAAAAACTAGTCAAATAGAAAAAATAGAAATACAAATTTGTTCAATCTATTTTTCACTAGTTGGTCTCCTGAGCCTCACTTCTCCGTTGGCCAGCAGTGTGTTCATTCGTTCTAAGAAGCCTGAGTCCAGCACATTCGACTCATCCATGATAAACGCAATCTTCTCATTTTTGCATCCAGACCTACGAAGGACAGTTCGCAGGTCCTCATCAAAGTCCTCACCTGTGTACTTCCTGTGAACCTGTAAAAGCAAGTTAGAAATGCTTTGAACAAATCCATGACCATCAACGGCAGTCTCTGAGACTACAAATTACAAAACTAGAAGGTTATGAAACACAAAACATATGGACCATTTTAAAACATTTTAAGTGGGTAAAACTAAAAGATTCATTATTGTTTGTCTTTGCTTATGCCAACCTTGATCTGATAGACACTTAGACCATTCATCCAGGCCACAAAACGTGACAGTGTTGTCTTTCCTGCACCGCTAACACCAATCAGGAGTAGATGACCCTGCGGTTGACGGAAGATTCTGAAAAGACAATCTCAAAAAAGTCAGAGTTTTATAATCAGAATGTAGGCCTGATAAATAACTACTGGGAAACACAAGAGGTGGCCAGAAATCTGGTCTTCTTCACCTGTCAATTCTTAGCACGTGGTCCAGGACCTCATTGAAGAGCACCAGAGGAACGTCCAGCTCCTCTTCGTAGAAGACCTTTAGACGGGCCTTAACATAGTCACGCAGCTCCTCCTGCTCCACTGGGATGTAGTCCTACAAAAAATTCACACATTCAACCTAATGTCTCTGAACTGCGAGAGAGAGGTTGATCGATTTCTTGGGGCTTCAGTATATTGTCTCTAGTTTGAAATTCTTTGAACTCACCTTTGAGAGCCAGTTGCTGTAGAGGATGGGACGGTTAAGTGCCTTCTCTCGGTTAATGTTGGGGAAGTGCTTCAGAGCCACACTGTCAATGTTCTCATCAGTCCAGCGTCTCTCTTCATCCTCCACCAGCCTGTAAATGTAAAAGAATGATCAATGACTGCCATAATTAGGCATGTTTAAGAACACATTAGTCCTGTAATTAGTACGACAGTGTGTGTGTGTGCTGTGCTGAGCTAAAGCTAGTTGTTTTTTAAAAGGAGAAACGGGTTCAATCATTTAATAATCTGGCCCACCTATCCTGGAAAAGGCGCAAAGCCTCATGGGCCCAGATGCGGATCAGTCCCTCCACGGGCAGTGTCTCAAGGGGCCGCAGCGCCTCGAAGATGCCCCTCACCCAGCGGGTCATCTCTCTGGGGGAGTAGATATAGTGGGGCTGGGTGTCCTGTGTGAAACGCTCCTACAGAAGTAGAGAAAAAGGCTTGGTTAAAGTTAAGAATATCTGAAATCTTAAAAAATAAATCTGAACCCATGTTTAAGTCAACTGTAAATGAACACAGCCCAACCTGAGACATGGTGTAGAACTCCACCATGGCAGCAGTGAGTGGCTCAGCATAGGTACGCAGAGAGGGAATGAGGCGGAGCATGGCCCTGTTGAAGGTGCCATAAATCTGAGTGAGGGAGGCGGGGCCTGGGTAGTCCACATACACCACCGGAACATGACGCAGGAACCTAAAATATATTCATACAATTAACATCGTTAACAGAATATGGCTCGAGTAAGGCTTGAAAAGTATTATATGACTAGTGCTTAAATCCATCTCCATGCAGGGACTGGTTAACATTAGGTTAGATTTTGTTTTGTATTTTAACATAACTAAATCAATCAGAGGCAAACCTGTGAGAAAGGGGCTTCCTGCCAGGGTCTGTGGGAGGGTTACAGGCACCCACAAACTGGATCCTCTCCAGTTTTACCCAGGTCTGATCAGAGGTGCGGTAGAAGCCGCCATGTTCCACCATCTGCAAAGCAAATAAGAAAATAAGAAAAGAAAACCATGGCGTACTCATATACAGTATATCCAAACGAAACTAGATGCGCAGCTTAACGTTACCTGTCTAATGAAGGAGATGACTCTCTGTGTGCCATACTTGTCCATGTCAGGCAGGTTGATCTCGTCACAGAACAGCACCAGCCACTTGCCCAACTGGACTGGGGCAAGCACAACACCGTTGGGCGTGCGGCGGTACTCGCAGTAGTGATCAAAAGTCTTCAGCACCAGCTCTGGAGTGGTGGCACTGGAGAAGTTCAAACCGACAACCTGTGGGAAGACAAACCAAATAAATTTAATTTGCTTTGACTCCATCAAAAAGCATTGAGATGCTTGACCTCCAGCATGGACACACATTTGTTTTAACATCAGTCTTAAATCATTTATGTTTCTCAGGTCAATATATTTCTGCTCCTCCTTAGATTCCTTGTTGATTTAGAACAACGCCATGGTTAGCCAATCATCATCTTAACCAATTTCTCAAAATTTAGTCGTAACCAATTCATAGCTGCTAACTAAATCTGTCCTGTCATACATGTGACCTTGTCCCAAACACTTTGTGTAGTGTATTGCATACTGTTGAAAATGAGATGCGTTTCTGCATTACAAAGTGCTTTTGTTGTTGTTAAGCTAACAGTGTCGATTTTGTTGACTAATTGTTGCAGCCTGCAATCTATTGAAATTTACACATGTCGATAATATGCCGTCAAGATATTTTATAGTTGTACCCACCTCCATGTCAGGCAAGGCACGGAGGGCGCTGAACAGGGTCATGGTTTTTCCTGATCCTGGAGGGCCACACAGTACCAGGGGCTTGTGCTCAGCCAGCCAGGTGTAGAGCAGAGCCTCATGCCGCACAGTGTCAAGAGTGGGCACCACTACGTCGGGCGCAGCCACCTTGTGAGTTTCCACCTCAATCTGAGGCACCTTGCACTGCCATGACTGCCACTCGCCTGTGATGGACACCTGGGGGGGGAGAACATTAACACAGGATGGTAAATTCCCTGTATTTTTAACATCAGACTTACTTCAGGTTAGAAAACAGCTAGTAAATTAGAGCCCAGCCAATATACTGATAAAATTGTCTGAACTCAAAAATAACAGACTTATCGACGCCTGTGGAGATCACAACAAAAGATGACTCACAAAGTGATTCTGTCTGTGTGAAGTTTTGTTTACAGTTTATTTGTAAGGCGCAATTATGCCCTCTTGGATGGCTGTGGTGTCATCGGGATGTGAACTCACAATCTCTTAAACTTAGTTGCGTCACTCAGGAGCCAACAGACATGTATTTTTAATTAGCTATTGTTTAAAAATGAAGCATTGTGAGAATCCGTGTCATTTACTTGTTTTAAAAGTTATATTATTTTAAGACCAAGTTTCTGCTGTTCGATTCTGAGAAATTGACAAACATCAGTAAAGCTCTGTTTAACTACTGGTGTCTGCTGAATATTTAACCATGTAAAAATAGACATAGTTATTTTATAATAGTTATCAGCACCAATGACAATTTTTTCATATTGGTAAGGCCTTATGGTGAATGATCCATTTAAAGGGATGAGGGTTCTAGCATGCTACATTGCTCTACTGCTTTAGTTTGCCGAGTGCTCATTGCAACCTTGATATAGTTGTTTCCATAATGACAACGTGCAAAAGAAATAAGATATTTTTAATATCCTCACCTCATAATCGATGATTGGCACGTTAGGTGCAGATGGGAGAGCCACAGTGGTGATGCGACGGATGTATTCTCCAAGCTCTGCCCTCATTTTCAATTTGCCATCGCCAGAGAAGGACCACAGGACAGCGTAGATCAGATATTTCTACATGGAGGAAGACAGGGGAAAAGTTACACCGCTTCATTGTTGGCTCAGCTTCTCTCAGAATAATTTGACACTAAATAAACAGCATATGGCACAGCTGGAACTCCTACCATTACTGTACTGTAATGCATCTGATGCACTAAACGTTATCATGAAATGGGCTACTGAACCTGTGCACCGGATTTATAAACACCCACCTGCATGTACTTTTCCAGCTGGTCAACAGGCATAGGGAAGTCAGGGTGGTTGTTGTTGTAGAGGGCTACGTTGCGGCAGGCCTGGTGCATCATGGAGAAGAGGGAGCCCAAGCAGCGCAGGCGTGTGAAGTCCATGATGTGCTCCATTTTGGAGGCGTGCTCAAGGGCCTTGATCACTAGCCCTGTAGAGGTGAAGTAGGGCTGAAGGATGGCTGCCGCATCCCTCTGGATCTGTGGTTGAAAGGTCAAAAGCAGGAGACAAGCAATGGTGGTCAACGTTCCAGCAGTGGCTCTGGCTTACAGCTGGAAAATTTATATTCAGGTATACCATTTTCTAAAGAATCAGTAAAAGTACATCCACACTTGTCTCTGCCAACCAGAAACAATCCATTGCCTAAACCATGACAATTAAGCAGTTGCCAAGAAGCTTAGTCTAAATGAAAGAATTTTCAATTACCTGTAGCATGGGGGAGGCAGCCTCCTCTCCTTCATCCTCAGTACCTTTGCGCATGCGCTGAGCCTCGTCCTCACCCTCGTCCAATGGAATGCTGCGCAGGCGGGCCAGGAAGTTGTTGAAGATCATATCAGTGCTGAGGACATCCTCACTGAACCACACCATGCCGCAACGAGACACAGTGGCCAGTGTGGCATACTTCAGGTCCTGCACCTCAAACATGATGCGCACCTACATGGAACAGACACGCCACCTGAAACATCACTGTCTGACAATT
This sequence comes from Olivaichthys viedmensis, assembly GCA_028565825.1. Classification (NCBI taxonomy): domain Eukaryota; kingdom Metazoa; phylum Chordata; class Actinopteri; order Siluriformes; family Diplomystidae; genus Olivaichthys; species Olivaichthys viedmensis. The sequence continues at coordinate 4,588,720 of JAOUQW010000002.1, read as the reverse complement.
TTTATTAAAAATAGTATTCTAGCTAAATTGGTTGGTACTTTAATCAAACTATTCTGATTTTGAAAACAGTTATTCTTCATTGTAGATACACTAAAAGAAGAGTTTTGTACATTTGGAGGGAGGCTGAGACGTTCTCCATTGGGCAGAGTTAGTAGCTTGTTGTCATCCAGCACAGAGTTCAGGTTCTCTACCCACTCAGGATCTACATCGCCATCGAATATGATCCACTGCCTTTTCTGCAATTCCCCACGCACGTTATCGATGATTCTGAAATAACACAAAGCCATCCACATTAATATCAAACTGTTAATAAAGTAAGCAGCAAATCATCTAGTAAATCACCATCGAAATACCACTTGGTAAAATAGTCTCACAAAACGAGTTTCTCCAGGATAACAAACAAAATTAAAGACTTCTTAATCTGCATGTTTTGAAGGGCATCAAGAACACTGCTGGTCTTCCGGAACTTACTTTCTGAGCACGTGGGTGAAGAGCCCATCTGTCCATTCACGGGTGTTGGGATCCAGTGTTCCGTACAGTAGGTCTTTGCTGATGGCTTTGGGGTCGATGATGTGTGCCACTCCCTCGACGCCCTCCAATCTCTCAAGAGCTTTGAGCAGCACGCGCCAAGCCAGAGTCTTCCCACTGCCTGATGGACCCACCATCATAAGGCCATGATTAATCTGGGTGATCTGGTACAGCTGAAGGACCTGGTAACAGAAGAGGTAAAAGTATGAGACAGTTGCTATTAAATTTAAATAAAACTATAGACTCTGTGGGCATAGAGGGAGATTCCAATTGAAGATACCAAAAGCAACACAAGAGGTACCAACACATTTGGCAAAGGAACTTTAGAAAGAAAAAATAAATACCTTAAACAAAATGCTTAATTTCTGATATCAAGCATATAATCAAAATGCCTAATTACTGGTGAGTTTATTTACCTTTTCCACCCACATGCTGCCAACATCGTCACCATCTCCATAGGTGAGATACATCTCAGCGCAAACCTTCTTGAGCTCTTCCCTGAGAGCAGTCATCTCTCCGCGCATGTACTGCACACCAGGAAAGACGTCCGACAGCAGGCTGAAGAGCAGCGGAATGTCCTCTGCCACCAGCTTGGGCACCATGGTCTCACACACACTCTGTATCAGGATCTGGTCAGGAGAGTGTTAGACTAGGGTTAGGCACCCAAGACACAATGAACATGCCTTGAAATAGATTCAAAGGTTTTCTGTGTGATTGACGAGCACTCATTGCTTCAGTAATTTTCCATACAATGGCTGTTTTTGCACTGAAAGCATCATGACTGAAATTATAAGCTTTTCTAAATCTGAGCCCCTGTGAAACAGAAGTTCTGCCATGGAGAATGGTCTAACAATTCTCGTTACCTCCTGCTCAGGAAGGTTCTCTGCGATCTCGTTCTCATCCACATCCTCACCGCGCTCGCCCTTCTCCCGCTTGATCCTCTGGATGCGCTCTCTCTTCACGTTTCCAGCACTGATGAGCACACTCTTGAGCGCTCGCAGGCCAAAGTCATAGTGAGACTGAGAGGAGAGCTGCTCGTCACACAGCCTGACAAAAAACACACAAGCTTGACATAAGATGGAGTAGTGAAGCATTAAATTAAAGCACTATTTTGCAGTACAATTAGCTTTAGAATGCTTAAAAACATTGTTTAGCTTGACAGTTCACCTAGGAAACATAAGATCTGATCAGCAAATAAATAACTACATCAAATGCAACACTTCAAAGCTTGAGTTACAATTAAAATTTTACAATATGGAACACTACAGTACTTGAAAAAGGGGACAATCTTCTTGGCGAGGGTCTCGGCAGTGCGGAAGCCTTGCGAGTAGAGCATGACCTGGGCAATGAGCTGGCGGTCAGGCTTGGTCATGGCCAGACTGCGAAAGAGCTTCTTCAGGTTGTCAGGAAGATTGGAGCGGCCAGCATAGCCAGGGTTCATAGTGATGAAGATGGCCATTTCGGGGCTCACCTTCACCTGTTTGTTCAGCAGCTCAGTGGTTACTGGGACGCCTGGAATTGAAAAAAGACGTAACATTTACCATCACACTAGGCCTTTGTGTAAGCAAAAAAGTTTATAGAGACAAGCAAGATCTAGGGTACATACTGTGGTCTCGGTTTGGGTTGCTGTGCTCCCTCAGGGCCACCTGGATGTACTGAACCTGCTGCGAAACGGCGGAGAGCATCCGCTCCTCCAGTCTGTTGAACTCGTCAAAGCAGCCCCAGGCACCGACCTGACACAGACCGACAAAGATGCGACCCATCGCCTGACAGGAGAGACAAAACAGATAACATTGTAAATAACAAGACATAATTACAAGTGGATCGTGTCATTTTAGCATGTCATATTTTCTATGCCAGTCATTATTGGAGAAAAAAAAGTCATTATTGTTTGATTTCAAGACTTTTCTAGGCTTTAAGCTTTCAACTCCTCCTAGCAGTCATAAATCCTGTGATGACATGGATTGAGTACATCTTCATGACAATTCAGGAGCGCCAGTTTGGCTACACCTACCACGAGAGCAACAGATAATGAGGGCCATTTTAGCTAATAGCATTTACCTGGAAATCAAAGGTCTCATCACAGTTGAAGACGAGGACAAAGCGTCCAAGCTGGTGGCCAAGAGCCTTGACAGACTCGGTCTTTCCTGTCCCAGCAGGGCCTGGTGGACAGCAGAAAAAAATGTCAAGAGGTGCGTTCAGCAAGTATTCATTCAACACCAAAGGTTCGGAAACAGTAGTCACTTCGTTAAAACAGCCCTCAGAAATACTGCTAGAGCTAGATGAACATGCACAATAAGTGACATGGAAAGAAAAAGGGACCTCATCTGTTGGACTAACCGAAGGGAGATCCTCCCAGACGTGCCTCCAGAGCCTGAGTCATGGTGAGGTAACACCGATCTGTCAGGGGGGTCTGAACCAGCTTCTCCTGCACGCCCAGGTATTCAAAGCCGTAGTTGAACTTGGCGTTGGCCATCTGAATGGAAAGCTGCTGCAACACGTCGGTCTGTTTGGGGTCAAAGTAGAAGCGCATCTGGCTCAGCCACTCGAAGGACTTGGGGTTGTCGATCTTGTTCTTGATGAGGGTCCTAGTTACGTCCCTTTGGTGTACAAGCTCTGTGATCTAAAAACAGAAAAACATCACAAAACACATCATAAGCACACAAAACCTTGCATATTAATGTGCATAATGGGACTTCGTTTTACAGAGGAAAAGAGCATCTTTGTTAGGAGGAAAAAAGGAAAAAGAAAAAACACATGGGTGATTACTTTGGGTGTCAAATGTAAAACAGTCTCACCAGATGCTCCAGTTTCTTCCTGCGGATAGGAGGCTGCTCCATCAGCACGGTGTCAGCCAGCAGGTTCAGCGTGGCTTTCACATTTGTCAGCACAGCCTGCAGAGGAGCCATGTTCTCACCACCTGCAATGGTGGTCAGAGCAGTCTCCACATTCTCAGACCAATCAATCTGCGTGGACAGAACTACCAACTGGGCCTGAAGGAGAGTTGAAATAAAAAATAAAAAAAATGATTAATGCTGCCTTCACAGTGTATACATTTTCTAGAGCCAACCAATACGAAAATTGTCTCACATCAATACTTTCAACAATCCTGAAAACCAACAATACTGGGGATTAATTGGTCATAAATTAAACAGACACCTTTAGTTAAACAGGGCTTCACCAATATGATTCTCAATTTCCTAAAAGCAAATAAACAAGCAGACACTTAGTCATACAGTAAAAAATAAACAATAATATTTTAATAATAATTTAAATTGAATTAACAACCTAATGGAACAATTCAAATAAAGCATAAACAGTTTAAACTGCTGAGCTGGGTATAGATGCAAAAGCGAACTGTACACACTGGCTGCGTGAGGCATGCGCTGTAACCAATACCACATATGTGCGCTCACATTACTGATTTGGTAACTGGCTTTTGAATGGTCTGGCATTAGTGAATTAATTGGTGAGTAATTGCGTCTTTGTTCGTCACTGCAAAGCTAACAGGAGAACGTCAGGCACACTGCTCTTACAGTACATTTTAGGTCAACATTTTGCTTGTTATACAAGTCCTACAAGTAGTAAATACAAGCAGTCATGCACAAATTCCTGTTCTTGCAATATGAAACTTTTTGTTGCTAATTTTCTTACGTGTGACGTTTTTAACTCTTGTAACGGATTACAGTTTGAAACTGCAGAAAACTAATGTTAGTATACTCATAAAGCGAGTATTCATGGAGCAAGTGATTAGCGCCCTAGAGTGTGTTTGGCTGTTTCTCAAAATAGCATCACATTTATGAAGGCTGTTTCCTAAAGAAAATTTTAAGAGAGATTATCATGATTTCCACCGATACCGACACCGTGATGCCCTAATACTTTGAACCAAAAAAAACCCCAAACACTAATGGTGCACAACAAGCAAAGTTATCGCTTTGTTAGACTGCAGTTACCTGGTATCTGTCGATCCAGTTGATGTAAGTGCCAAGGTCAGTGGCAGTGCCTTTGTTGAAGGCTCCCACCTCTGTGACTGACTCGGCCAGTAATTTGGCCAGAGTGACCCGCATCTCCTTCTCCACCAGGGTCAGCCACTCATTGATCTTCGGGTGTTCCATGATGGACACAGGAGTCTTGTAGAGGACCTAAAATGCACCATACTTTATTTAAAGCCATTTTGTGATGCCTGGAAGCTTTTGATTTTTCTTTGCTGGTTAAGCGTGCCACAATATTTGATTAATATCTTGCAATCAAAACGGTATAATAAATTTACCACCTAAAAAATTTAAGTCCTATTTAAAACCAGTGAGGGCAACCTTTATTATTACAGATTACAATTGAAACTTTGAATTAATTTTTTTTTTTCTTTACCTCCTCTCCCTCTCGAGACGAGATGCCAAGGACCTCTGTGTTGTCTTCATTCAGTAGGATGCTGGCCACTCCAGCAAACATCTTTTTGAAGTGCTTTTGCAGTTTGGCCACATTCTTGCTGTTGCCAATGATCTCAAGTAGGTCCTCATCACCAACAAAGTAGAACCTGGAGAGAAACACCCTAGTTACACACTCATAATTTGAGGGTTTCCAGTCAGCCAAACCAAAACAAAGTCATCCAACCTGGGGAAGGATGAGCGCTCTCTCTCTAGATATTCTCCTAGTGCCTTCTGGATCTTTCCTAGGAGGTCCGCCAGCCTCTCCAGTGACCTTTGAACACCCTGGATGTTCAGGACGTCCATGACCAGAGGAGATTTTGTAACCTTCTTCATCAGGGCCAGGAACTCTGTGCTAATGCTACAAAATAAACACATTTGGTTTAGCTACTCTTAATGACATCAAACAGCATAAAATGCCCTGTGATGATTTTACCCATAAAAATGCACTAGTGCCACTGTGACTAGAGTTTCAGACAGTCAAAAAATGGCAGCCCTTTTATCTAACCATCTGCTCACCTCTGGAATCGCTTTGTCTCCACAGGAAGGAGATGTTTGATGTCTGCGCTGCCAGTGAAAATGCCCTCCAGGTAGACCCAACGCCTCTGCACGTCTATCCAGACGTCAAATAAAGCCATGATGCGGTTTAGCTTATCCTCCCAGCTCAGGGCATCCTCTTCAAACACCTACAGAAAACACAAGAGTGAGTTACCAGGACCTGCTCAAACCCATTTCTCCTACATGCTATTTGGCAGGGTAAAGGTGTAGATATGTTCTTATGGCCATTTTTATTATGTTATTGGGCATAAAAAAAAAAATTAAGCTACATAAATTACTTTTAATGTTCAAAATTACATGCTCAGGGGTACTTTTTGGCTTTGGAGATACTCGGTCAGGTGTCGCTTTTACGAGCTCTCCAGGCATGTCTTTTGAACATATCTGGACCTTCAAATTTAAAATATGTCTAGAGGAAATGCTGGCACGCCTGCTAGAGAGAAAGCTTGGCTGAAGTAATACCGGATAGCAGCAGTTACTAAGCAGTGATTGGATGGACAAGAATATAAGCCGGGGATAAGAATAGGTGAATTAGCTAGGACCAGAAAGGACAATTGAAAAACATGCAACTCTGTTAAATAACTAGCCGAAAGCAGCCTAAAAATGGAAAAAAATGGAAGAAGAAAAAACCTTGTAGTATGGAGACAGCTTCATGGCAGACACGCTGTTGATGTGCTCCTTGACTTTGTTGAAGAGGTCATCCCATCCACGGATCAGACGACACTTGTTCTGATAGTTGACCAAGTCAAGCTCATAGGAGTTCCAGACTTCTCGAATCTGAGTACAGAAAAAAAACAAAAGGAGTTAAAATAAGTTCCAGCAGTTACTGTTAGGGTTAGCAAACCGCAAAAAAACTTTAAGGACTCAAGACCTGTTTGAGGAACTCTTCCAGAGCCATTTCTCCCTGTGCCACCAGCAGCACATCCTTCACCACCATTTCATTCTTCTGGAGGTCGACATCCCAGATCTGTCCGAGGGTCAGCTCAGACAGCACCCAGTTGACATGCAGGCGCTTCATCAGCTGCTTCCAGTGACGATCCTTCAGAGCCTCTGATTTCAGCTCAATCACCAACATGTTTACCTGTGGGTCCAAACAAACATTTACAACAGAGCTTCCAGAAGGTAAACGTTTCACATACTCTTGATCCTTTCCATTTTAATTAATTTGCAGTTGCTAACCTTCATGTAGCCTTTAAGCAGCCTCTGTACATATTCATAGGAGGCATACTGTCGTAGGCGTGCTGGGAAGTTCTTTAGCTGGTTCAGAAGGGCATCCAAGCTTTGACGCAGCTACAGATATAAACAAAAAAATATTAGTCCAAGAAGAGCCTGAGACTACCAATTTAAAGCAAGGTGGCAGACAATCAATCTTACCCTGCGTGGTTGCACTGACACCCAAGGTTGTTCCTTCATTTGATCAATTTGTTCCCAGACCTTGGATAGCTCAGACCACACACCCTTCAAATCTTGCAACTCCTCCAATGCAACCTTCAAAACCACACAGACATATTTCAGTATGCACTGGAACGACACAGAACCCCAGATCATAGACCAACTAGCATGAGGTTGTTAAGACCATACCTGTACTCTCTCCTCACTGCCACTTAGCAGGCCAGTGTCCGTCAACTCTAAAGCTTCCTTAGCCTTAGCACACTTTTCTCGGTCATCCTTCAGCCGCCCAAACTTGCCTTCATAGATGGTGAGGGACTGGAGGGCTTCTTCTGGACGAAGGTTCCCCTAAAAGTTAGGAGACAAAAAATTATCCTTAAGGTTGAAGATGATGGACAAAAAAAGCTTGTAAATCACCACAAAATTCAGACTGAACTTACAGCAACTGGTTTGGTCTTCTCCCAGTCTGTGAGCAGATCTGAGGTGCGGTTCTCTACAGCACGGTCCTCCTGGACAATCTTCATCTGCAGGTTGGCCACTTGCTGCTGGATGGCAGTATCTTTGCGTTTCATGATGTCACTGAAGGCACCCCACTCCCCTTCTATGTTGTCGATGTACAGCCAAGAGGGAGGGAACTGGAAGCGCTGTTTCTCCAGGAGACGCTGTCCATTGCGGAAAAGCTAAAGAGCACAACACAGAAATCAGTGCCTGCTGAGGACAGATCTGAATACGACCAATAAAAGCTATGGTTATACTTACATCAACTTGCTTTTCAAACTGCTTGATCTTGCGCTTGAGGGCTTGAACATATGTAATGAAGGTTACAGCATCAGAAGTGCTGGCTGTATCCACTGAATGCTGCTCCAGCTCTTGGCGGGACTGAAATGTTAAAATAAATGCATAAGTAATTGCATATCAAGCTGTTCAATAATATAAAGCAAGTATTCAAAATTGGGACTTCTTTACATACCTTGGAAATTTGGGAGTGGAAGTCCTGCATGTTTTGGCCTAGCATCTGTCCAAACTTGCTGAGCACCTCCTTATGCCAGGAGTCATACTTCAGATTCACCTTAGACTGGACCTGAATGTTGAGAGGTAACGGTTAAATAAATTCAATAATGGTAATCCTGATTATGGCAATATACTGCATACTATTGATTTAAATGGTTTTATACCTTGCCATAGTCTATGATCACCGGGCCAAATTCCTTCCTAGTTTCGGCATTGTCAAAGGTTCCTCTTGCTTTGCGAATCTGCACCAAAAGAGCTTGCCACTTATTGAGATCTTCTCCCAGGCGGTTATAGATGTTCTCAGGCTGCATGTCCCACAGACACTGGTACTGCAGCCAAACCTGAAATCAAGAAGCAGAAATAGATTTGAGAAATCTTCTTGTGCTGAGATATATGCAACAGTAACACTCTGAATAGAGGTCTGAATAGAAAGATACACATTACCTTGACATACTGCTCCACCTCCGAGACATTTTCCTTGACAGCATTGTAGGCCTCTTCAAGGGCCGCTGGCCCATCAGGCATCCTAGTCAGAGCATTCCTGTAGAACTTCTCCTCCTCGGACAGCTCGTAGTGGACACCAACCTGTTCACAGAGAAAGTCAGTCACTTTGTTTTGTACACAAGAAAGGAAGGGTATGCTTTCTGCAGTTATGCTTCTGCAAACCTGGTATCTTTGACTCTGGATCCTTGGTAGAGAGAGAATGACCATCTTCCAGGCAAACATTTCCTGATAGAGTTTGTAACGGCAGTCTTCAATAGGAGGATTCAGGTAGATAACCTGGTTTGTAATCCTCAGCTCATGGACCACATTCTGTACAAAACAAATGTCATGTCAGTGTTGTAAAACTGTAGCATGTTCGTTAGTAGTAGTAGTAACCTTTTAAAAACTTTGGGGTTATAGCAGTCTCCACATCCTTGACCTCAAACTTCAGTGTCCTACCTTGATCTTTGGTTCTCCTCCAGGCTTGTGGCTGACTTGTGGTGCTTCAGTGTCCATGTCCACATCTGCCTTGTCCTCCATTTGTCCTCTAAGCACCTGAGTCCAAGCCCTTAGGCCAGCCTGCAGACGTACTCCAAGGACACGCTCAATCTACGGGACAACGAACATAATTGAAAACTGAACCAAAAAAAATAAAATAAAAAATTCATTCTAAGGCTGTCTGGAAGAGAAGATACAACAGTTTAGAAAAGTGCTTCATATGAAGCTTACACAAAGCTCACCTCAATGTCCAGTTTGTTGACCCAAATGGGCAAATTGGAATAGGAATGCAAGTTCAGGTCATCAACAGCCTTCTGGACACGACTGAGGATCTCTGAGAAGGTCTTATGGTCATACATGCAAGTTTCAAGAGAGCGGACCTCCAAGTCTATCTTCTCTTCAATCAACAGAAGGTCATCCACCTAGAGATAACAATAATTAGTAATTCTGTTTAACTTTTCCTCTCAATGTAATCACAGTGTCCTTATCTGATAAAGTGAATCAACCTTCTCTTGGAAATTGAAGACAGTTTCAGCCAGGCGCTGGACATAGGGGTCAAGTTTATAGGACTCCCACACTAAAGCGATGCCCTCGGTGACCAGGGCTTGAACCTCTCTCTTCAAACCAGCCACCAAGGGCGAAATGGAAATCCTTTCCTCAACCTTTTCACAAGTGCGCTCATACGTGCGTACACTCTCAATAAGTGAGATGGCGAATGGGTAGAGCTGGTTGGCTTGGTGTGCTTTGTTGACAATGGCCAGGGGTACACGGAAGCTAAGCCACTTCAGGTTACGAACCTCCTTAGACAGAGTGATGATCTCTGGCAAAAAGTTAACTTTCAGTTTCAGAATGGTCCCTGTGCGCCCACGGGCACGACTGCTTTCAATTGTGAAGATGCGGCCTGAAACGCCAAGGTTGCGCTGCTGTACTTTGCGGGCCCAGTCATCAAAGATCTCCTGGGTGTTGAGTTTGGCACGGAAGCTGTCTCCATCTTGCTTCAGCTTCAGACCCTCCACGTGATTCTCCCAACCTTTCCCCAGAACATCTTCCACACGTTTCATGTAGGCAGTCAGCTGCCGGTCAATCTGCTTGGCCCAAATTATAGAGCCAGAGACTGGGGGCAGGTCACGCACATGACTCATCTTACAAGACTGGCTTTGTGGGTACTGCACTTTAAACTTGTCATGCAAGGATTCTATGTCATCCTTCACGCGCTGGATGAGTTGGGTCTGGTACTCGCGTATGGCTCCACGAATATGTGGACGCACAAAGAGAGCATTGAAGCGAGAGAAGATGCGGAACATCTCGTTTGCATTCTTAGCGGTGCCCAGTTGGTCACGAAGACGGGCCGTGATGCGGGTCTCAACACGATCAATGCGCTCGTCATACCGCTTCATTGCGGCTTCCCATGCCTCCATTCCCTCCTTTGAGACATCCAATCCATCTACCTCCTTAACGTTTTCATAGGCCAAGTTAACTTCCTCGATGGCATTAGCATCTGCAGCATCAAAGAGGACTTCAGCCACTTTCATGTCAGGGGGTTCTACCACTTCAGCCTGGCCATGCTGGGGCACAGCAGACACCTAGAAAAAAAAGAAGAAAAAGAACAATGGACAAACAAAAATGAGGATGGCTAACCAACCAAAAATTACAGGAGAACATCTTCGGTAAGTAAAACTGCACAAATAGTCAAAATTTTATTGCTGACTGAATATCATATCATGAATCCAAGTGGAACAGCCATTTTCCAGTACCTGAGGTCTCAGTACACGGACAATTACAGCTCTTAGTTGCTCATGCTGCCTCCTGAAGCGCCTCATGTGATCTAAACGGGACTGCAGTTTTCGGTGTGCAGGGCTGAGGCGCCACACCATCTTAAGATTTTCCTCCCTCTTCCTTTTCACAATGTCTCTCAGGAGAACCTGAAGTTTCTCATACTCATCTTCCCAGGTCTGGAACACCTCAAAGCAAGCCACCATCACCTGATGAAAAAAATAAGTAAGAAGAGTTGTCAACAAGTAAAAGACCTGCAAAATAAAATGGCAAGACCTGTCATACCAATGATCAGTACCTTCTCAAATTCTTCATACGCCACATGCATGAGTTTCCGGGTGCCCAGCACTTTGAGAAGCTGGGCACTGAGGTCACGGGAGATGGCCTCAACCAAGCGCAGGGCACGCTGGATGGGATACTTGGTGTTTCGGATCTTACGAAGATGTGTAAAGATGGCCACCAAGGCCTGACGAATTTTGTCTAGCTCAGTGGCTGACAAGAGATCGTTGAGTGGGAAGTCCTTCATCAGCGGGTTGTAATCGTTCACCGTCTCTACGGCCTGCTTCAGACCTGAGAAGAAACCATAAAACCATTGCATTCTACAAATATTAATTTAAAATATAACAGTAAAAACAATGCATCATTATGAAAACTTACCGGTATCCGTGTCAAAGCTAACAGTGGCATGAAATCGTTTGCCATGCTTAAGAATGTCCAAGGTAAGCAGGACCTCTGGACTCTCTCTCTTCTCCTGAATGCGATTGAGGGCACGTTCAAGGTTAAGCCAAAAGCTGATTTCCTGCAGGGCTGTTCCAGATGCAGGGTCCCTGTCCAGTTTAGTCACCTACAAGAGAAACAGTAAATAGCAACCAAATATTTACATCAATTAATGTTCATCAGGCCCAAAGCAAATACTAATTTAACCATTATTCGAAATGTTTCCAAGTCAAAGGATTTGGATAAAGTACTTAATGAGAAAAAAATCTATACCTTCTGGATTTCCCTAATCCAGCGATTAACCCCTGATTGTAGTTGGTTAAGGAAAGTGGGATCCTCTACTTTGTCACCAAAGTCAGTAACCTTTGGCTTCTCTCCCCGTTCATAGCACTGCTTCGCAATGTTTGAGATGGTGGGATGAATGAGGAGACTGATCTCTGGAATCTCAATGTTTTGCTGCAGGTGTAGGAGACCCATTTCAAGCTCCGCAATCTTTTTCTCCACAGAAGGAGCCATCTTGTCTCCATCCCTTAATTATGGAGAAGGAAGAAAAAAAAAGAAAAAAAGAAAAATAAAGTTGCAAGTAAGTAATCATGTAACACTGGACCATCAAACACTGTACATGATTGCTACAAGTTATGTACAGTTTTTCATGTGCATCACCAAGATAGCTCACAGTGTCAATATTCTGGCCTTACCGATCAGCTTTACCAGACTCGCGGATGTATGACTTAAAGAAGGGGGCAACAGCATTGCTGATGAAAGAATGTAATGTCTCATAGGGAGAATCTTCACTGAGAGTCAAAACCCGGACCTGGGTTGAAATGGGCTTGTCAGCGTCAATTACCCCAGTCCTCTTAATAAAAGCCAGGCTAAAAGAAAAAAGTAAAGTTTGAAGTTAGTCTGAGTGTTTCTGAATACCAGACATTATTTACTCAACTTGCACTTGTAAACTACTCTTCATAATGCATCAAATGAATGATTCAGCATGACAATTAATTCAAGGCTTGTAAGGCCATTTTACCTGTTGGACTTAATCCCATAATGGATATCAATGTTAACATTGTAGGAAATGCATTCCTTTTCCTCCTCTCCCTCATCTCCTACATCCTCTGAAAAATACCAAAAACAGTTACTTTAATAAAGGAGTAAAATACTGCGACACACTTGATATCGAATTCATCGTCCCAAATACATTCTTTAAATCCCAAAATATTTAAAAGCAAATCAAACATACCTACCTGTGACACTAGCAGAAAGCTACAGCTAACTACCAAATTTGAAATGGCAGAATTCTGAACACCACATTTACCAGAATACAAGACCTTTTTGTGCTGGACTGCTGAGCGGGCAAGCCTAGAAGAGGCATTATCGCTCATTGACTGACCGAGTAACCCCATCATTATAATGTTCATGCACGGTTCGCTTCGGGAGGGGGGGACCACTAGTGTACTGTGGATGTCTGTACACCAGATGGCAGTAAATAGGGGTCTTCTTTGCTTCTCTAAGCATCCTGCTTCCTTTTTTCCTTCTTTTCCAGTAATGGATGACAGTAGAGATTTTGCATGTGTGCAACCTCATATTTGTAGCCCAGGGAAATTGGACATGGTCAAAGTCAACAATAGAGTTTATGGAGACTGAGAGCAATTAAAAAAACAATAGATCCCCCCCCCCCCAAAAAAAAGACAATAATTTGTCTTTAGGAGTGTCAATTTTGACACGTATATTTGAGAGAAAATGCAAGTATTGGAAAGAAAGATCTTATGAGAATGATTTGACAACTATTCACTGCATTACATATGTTTTAACTCTGGTATGTCTTAACCAAAAAAAAGAAACCCTAAAACTGATGTCAAGCAGGAATGCGCTGGAGCTTGAGGGACACGCCTTGTCTGC
>JAOUQW010000002.1:4563162-4575346 GCA_028565825.1 Olivaichthys viedmensis | reverse complement strand
AGCTATTACCATTTTTGTGGACCCATTTTTATTGGGATTATTGTAACGTGCGGGTTGTAAAGGCAGGACACAAGTGCGTGAACTCGGCGAGTAGTTTATTGGGCAAATCCAGAAATCATGGTCAAAGTCCATAGTGGGGTTCAGCACACATGCAGGCAAAGACAAATAATCCATATTTATAAACGTTATGAACAGGCTATGGTCAAAACCGGGAAATACAAAGAACAGAGGAACTAGGGAACCGGGTAATGAGAAACCAGGCTCAGTACTGATGAGACAAAACATGACAATACTTCGCAAATGAGACAATGAAACACAAAGTATATATAGACACACTAATCAGGGCATAACACAAAGCAGGTGAGAACAATTAGGGAAACAAACTAATGACAAGATGTGGGCAGAGCACCACCAAAGGCTCAACATTGATATTGATGGGAAAATATCATAATCCTCTATAAACTATCCAGTAGGAGTTAAATCATCATCATCATTTACAAATTTCTGCAGTGCTGTAGTATGGAGGATGTTACAAGACACTTTTTAAGACAAACATCCCATGAAGTCTCACGTGTCCAGCTGAGTCCCAAATGATCGGCCACAATGGCCATACGAAGATCTGTTCTCTCACATGGGCTCTGTGGACCTGGGAAACAAAAAACATCAAAGAATTGATTAGAACTAATTACTCAAATAATTTTAACTTAAAGAAACACATTTAGCTGCATCCTTTTCTGGCCAAATGTTGCTTTTAAGATTAAAGGGGAATTCCGGCATGAAACTAGCATTATTTGTCAAGTTATGTACAATTCTGTAAAGCAGTATTGCATCTCTTAGCCTCAGAACTTTGGTAGAATTCACGGTTATGTATTATTGTAGAGTCCACCAATGTCGTGTCACTGATACAGCATACCCAGGATGCATTATGTAAATACATAATACAATTATTAAGAATTTCTCACCACAAACAACCAATCATTAGCACTCGTGGTCTTGTGAGTGCCAATCATAAGGTAGGAGGCGGATATATGGGTGAGGGGAAAAATAATGCATTGTGGAGAAAGACCTTTTTCTTATCAAATAAATTGATTCAGTTGAAAAATGCCAGCAGAGTGCAGCGTACCCAGTGTTGTTAATACGAAGAGGAGAACACTAATAGTGTTGTTTTTCATACACCCCCCTCCAAAAAAACACAGCATATATAGTGCTCAGCCAGCACTTTAGACCTGAGGACTATGAGAGAGATCTGAAAGCAGTAGGGAGTTGTTGGGAGAGCTAGCACAAAGTACAAGTCTTAGACATTCAAAATGTACATTCATCTCCAAGATGCGTCGTAAGTATTTTTCCAGTATTCAAATTTTGATCTAGAGACTAGTGCTTCACCGCTGTAAGAAGCAAGTAGGCGTGTTTCTGTAGGACTTCTTAGGACTACCACAGATATTTCAGTGGTTAATTTTTCGATTTTGGCCGGAGTGTCCCCTTAAGTATGATCAGAGTGCTATTATTCCAAACAGGTGGAAGTGGTATGGGAGCATAATACAGAGACTGCAAATGTAACATACTGAAAACTATGCTGAGAGTGGCAAGAAAAGGAACTGCACACAAAAGATGGGGAACTGCTGTGTCTAAAAACACATGGTGCTTTGAATACTTCTGTGTATAGACAGGTTATATAATCTATGCACACAATCACTTTGACTCTATACAGCAATACAATAAACAATAAACAAAAACAAAGTTCTGTTTTGTTAGACATTAAGAAGGTGACTATTCAGATGAGGAATTAAGCATGCAGGCAATCTGTACAATTCCAATAACATTTTACTGACAGTGAAAATAGACACTGAAACTGCAAGTTTTTGATAGCAATCTTTTCACAGACAGACTGTCGAGTGGCCCCCTCCCTCCCTAACATGCTACACCAACTGTTAAAGGTGGGGAAGAGAGAGAAAAGGGGATCTGACAAGTACAGTACACTCACACAGTACAGAAATGAGAGGATGACAAGAATGACAGCTACTATTCACACCACAGGCAATCCGGTCAGTCAATCACAATGGCTCATGCAACTAAAGATCAAGTAAAGTTTTCAATAAAGTTTTACAAACTAGGCTTGATCTCCGCGATGGGGGGCGACCCTCGAGCCCCTGCGCCCCTATTGCCCTCCTTCCCTCCTCCTGTCCGCCTAGTCCTCCTCCTCTCACTGCCCGCAGACCTTGTGACCTTTGACCTTGGGGGTGTGACCCCTCGGGAGGACCCGGCAGAGAGGGAGGGCTGGGACTGGGAGGGGTCCGATAGGGAGGTGCTTCGTGACGTGCTGCTGTCCTCCTCCGACTGCTCTGCCTGCGTCTGTTTCTCCTCGTCTGAAAGACGCTCCGCCACCTTTGCTGCTCCCCCGCTAATGCTCTGAAGGAACTTAATTGATTGCCTACAGAGCTCACTCAGGTTGGTTCTGTCTGCCTCAACTGAACAACTGCTTATAGTCCCTGATGACTTGTCTCTGGTTGGCAGCTGGGATGGAACATGTCTGACTACTCTTTCTGCCTCCCCAAGCTTGCCTGACCTGGGTCCTATAGCAGAGCTGACTGCACCATTCCTTTTGACATCTTTGACTGGAATTCTTGATCTGGGCTCTATAGTATCCAATTTTCTGGTCTCAGGTTTGACAGCCTGTTGAGGTTTCTGCGTGCCTGAATTCTGAGTGTTAAAGGTAAATCCTGCAGCCTTGACTGGTAGCCTAGACTTGGGTTGACCTTTGTTTTCTACCTCTTTTTGAAAGTCTGCTTTCCCCTGAAGAGTCTGAGTTTTGTATTTGTCCTCTACTAACTCTAAGGAAGTCCTACAGAAATGAGCTTCTATCCTACTGGCTTTCTGCAGGGTGGGTTCAGAGGATGATTGGAGGTTAAACACTACACTACCACACTGGATGTAGTTGGCCTGGACACTGGATGCTTCTAGGTTATTGTTGTTATTGAAGTTCTCTGAGGGGTAATCTTTTCTGTCAGTTGGGGAATCAGAGCATGTGCTACCAAACTGACTGTCGTTTGTGCGGGTCTCCAAACTAACATACTCCGGGGAATCTGCCCTAAAATCAGTCCGTTCAGCAGAACCAGAGTCTTTCTTTATGGTTATGGAGGCTGCAATTCCCATCTTTATGGGGGTGCGAAATTTAGGGTCGACCTTGGAGGCCGTGACAGTGCAAGAAGTGGTTTCACCTACAATATCAGTGCATGGAGGTGCATCCAGGCAGCCAGTGCTGCACTGAGTTGGATTGCCTCTGGATGGTGTAATGTTTGTGGTGGCCTCTACCATCCCCTCTACAGTTCTCTCCCCTGCCTTTGATTGGGAGGCACCTACCACCACACTCCTGCCCCCTTTTCCCTTGTCCCCTGACTTCCCATTTGCAGTATGCTCACCAATCTGAAAAAATTGAAGCCTCTCCTCAACAAAGTCCCGCTTGCTCATGTCAATAGCGCCACTGCGGGTCATCTCAAACATCTTGCCCTCGTGGAAGGGAAAGGGGTTGGGCTCGCTAGTTGGAGTGCTCTCATCGGTTGGTGTTCGAGCCGGAGTGGTGTCTGGTGTGGTAGCTTGTGACTTGTCCTCCACCGACAAACCAAAAGGTTTTGGATCTTCATCTTTGTCTTTAGCATCAAACACTTCTTCCTCTCCTCCTTTGCTTGACCATGGGTCAAAGTCCAAGCCTTTGGTGGCAACAGTTTTGAAAGTAGTATTTAACTCCTCCTCAAGCTTGTAGCTAAAATAGCTATCTGCAAACCCTTGTCTATCAGGGTGTCTTCCCTCCAAAGAATAGATCTTGCACGGATCTTTACCATTTTCTGATTTGGTTGAAGATTTAGTATTTTCTCCAGTATCCTCATTAGTGGTGTCCTCTTCAATTACCTCCAGTTTGGTCTGGTTGAAGGAGCGATCGCCTGTCTTTCCATCATTTGAAAAGCTTGAGGTTTTGGGGTCACTCAATCCATCATCCTCATCCTGCAGGTCATACCCATCCAGAGAGTCTATCTCCGTAGCATCAGTGTCATGGGAAAACTCTGCTGTTGTTGCTATAGAGCAGTCAGTAACAGACTGATCATTGCCATTCTGCTCATCCACCTCATCTTCCCTAATGACACCATTCACACTTGACTCTTTGTGATAGGAGCCATTTCTCTCTGGATTCTGAGGCTTGACTTGTTTTTCACTCTCCTCAGTCATTTTGAAGGTGTACTTCTTGAGAGGAATGGGCTGAAAGACAGACTCATCATCACTGGAATCAGTATTGTCAGCTCCAGGTGGGAGAGGAGACGGTGGATGGACTCGAATCACAGGCTCTGCAAGGAGGTCTCGGTCATGCTCCTCTTGAAGATTCACCTCCATCATCTCTGCGTCTGCCTCAGAAGATGGACATGACCCTTTTTTTACTTCCACCCCCTCAAACTGTTGAGTGTCTATGGGTGGAGGAGGGGGAAACTCAATGTAAGCTACCCGTTTGTCTTTAGCTCTTTTTCCTGGTGACTCATGGTTCCCTTTTGATGATTCAGGATGAGTAACAGGTTTGGCTTTCTCTGCTGGTATTTCCCTAAAGATAAAGGTCTTGGGTTGCTCCTCTTCCTCTGACTCCTCTGTAATTGGGCTGGGTATGCCTGCCATAGAACCAATGACAGAGTCTGGTGCTCTGGAATTCAGGTCATAGCTAACCTCCTCAGAGCTGGGTGTCTCAGGAATGACTAGACTCCTCCCAGAACTGTCCATGAAGGTCACTTGCTCTAGTGTGTCATCCTCTGGGCTACCCTGAGGTGAAGGCTGCTGTCTCTGTTTGACAGGGCAAAACACTCCTCTTGTTTCATGCATTGCTCGGCTCTCATGGCTAACTACTTTTTTGTAGGTGCTTAGTTGTCCAGTGGCTGTCTCCTTTTCATACTGCTTGCCCACTTGAATGCTGACATAAACTGGTAAAGGTTTGATGTCTGCTGTGACACTTGGAGTCACTTTCTCTATATACTCAATTTGTTCACTATCAACACCATTGCAGACTATATTAGCACTTCCTAGTGACGATACATCACTGAATGAATTATTTGCATCAGAACTACAGTGCTTGCTTCTAGGTGATGGTGGTATATGTGACCCTGCTTCATCAGATTTAACAGATGTATCTAGCTTTAATCTACTACTCTGGTGAAGGTCTATAAAACTGGATGAAACCCTAACAGGAATGTGTGATTCCGAGTTTTTTTTTTGAGAACCATTGTATTTTTCACTACTGGTTGGGTCTTCCCCAATCAGTAGCTCTGTGTATATAATTTTTTTGGCTGATTCTTCTTTGGTTAACTTATCATTCTCTTCACTGTCAACCAAAGCAACATGATCAAGGGTGTGGGACATTTTTGACTTTAGGGTTTTATGGTGTCCATTGCCATGACTTCCCCAATTTTTGTCTATCTTTTTATCTTTATCTACACCCTGCTCTTTGCTGTAGAAACTTTTCTGGTGTTTTGGAGTGGTGTTATCACACACATTTCCTTTTTCACTTTGTTTCTGAGCAAATGGTTGGGCTCTTCTGACATTATAACTTTGCCTACTCTCACTATCTAGAACCACCTTTGGGCAATGCTCACCTTTGGAAGAGTCTGTTGAATTTGGGAGATTCCCTCCAGCAAACACCTGATAGATGGGTAATTTACTTTCTTGTAGCTTCCTTACTGGTGCACCAGAGGTTTGACCACATTGAGCCCCCCTATCTTGCTTTTGAGCCTCAGCTTCAAATTTCATTCTAACTGAGCTAACCTTAGATGTTGAGGGCTGGACACATTTTGAGGATTCACCTGCACTATTTGCTAATGAGCAATCCCCTTGTTTTCTGTTGTCATCACTGTATTGAAGCAAAACACGTCTTTCTGGGCTGCTTGGAAGGCTGGCACACTTCCTATCATGAGCACCATATTGGTCTCTAAACCTATCTCTGCTCCATTCTTCTCTGCTACCGCCATTCTTAAACATTGTTCTCTCTGGGCTGCTGCAGGTTGAACTGGGCCCAGACTGAGTTTCTCGAATGTTTGGCCTATGATGCTTCTTCTCAGGGGAATGGAGCTCATCGTTCAGTTTCTCAGTTTTATCCCGGAAGAACTGTGAGACCTCACTAAGCTTCTCCTCTGCTTCTTTGACAGTTTTATCTACCCTGTCCTCATATATCATTTTCTCTCTGTTTCTTCCCTGCCTATCCTCAGATACTCTCATCCAAATGGACTTCTTTGGACTACCAGGATCTGAGGCATACTGCAGCAGGGTTAGATTGTCACAGTTTTCATCGTCATTTAAGAGCCTGCCTGGCTTATCTGGTTTAAGCATGACATCTCTCACTGAGCCACCCAGTGTTCTCTCTTCATAGTAACGAGATCTATCAATCACAGATTCGTCTGAATCAGAGTGGGAAGAGTCAAATTTGTCAGTGAAGAGCATTTTATCTGTAATTTTTTTTGACTCTCCTATCATATCTGATGAATCTTCTTCATGGTACTCCACTGAGTGTGGACTCTGTAGTTTTAGAGTTTTGTACAAGTCATTGGCTATTAGCTGGACAGTAGTGGTCCGGCTGTCATCCTCCTGCAAGAGAGAGGGAGTTTCTTGCTGCTCCACTTGCTCTCTGTTTTGAAGCTCTTTCGTGCTGCTGCTACTTTGATAAATGTACATTTCTTTCTCAGGGTGGTTTTTGGTCTCCATTATGATGACCTCTGTAGGTTCAGTTTTATTTCCTTTCTCAATGTGAACCTCGATTATGCGTTCCACTTTGGGCATTGAGTCTCTGTCCAGAGGCCTCTGTGTTTGTTCCCATCCCTCACTGCTGCCTTGATGTTCAAATAAGCCAGTTAGCTCTCTGGATGGATCTCGGCCAGACTGAAAGGCTTTCATAATGGTCTCTTCTAGCCTCTCTGAGGCCGTCTCTTTACTTGACGGTTTGTGATATACCATTCGGGTGGTGGTTGTTATGTGAGTCTCCTCTTTAAGCCGCATGCCTTTACACATAATTTCCTCCTCAGGATTGGTTCTGGCTTGGTAAGTTTTTACTCTATCTTTAATATAGCCAGCAGGTAATCTGAACTCTGTGTCAGTGCATCGGGCTGGAGACTTTGCCATTTTAACTTCATCCACTACAGGCTCTTTGTTGTCCTCTGGAGGTTCGTAGCTCCGTATGACATGTACAACTTCAGTCCGTGTTTCAGTTATGACTGGTGGGATTTCCTGAAATAGAGCTTTGGGCCCCATACCTTCAGCACTCTGTGGGGCTGAGGGAGTCCTCTCGCTCCGAGTCTCAAACCCGCTGTCTGACAGTGGACTTTTATCTTGGTCATGAGAGATATCGTCTGGGGAGTCTAGAACAGCTTCTGTACCAAATAATGCATCTGCTAACTTGGAGAGCTCTTTTTCTGAGGGTGAAGGGCGCATGTTTGATGGGGGCATTTTGAGCTTGTGCTCTTGAACAACCATAGCAGGTTTTAAGACACGTTTATGTTTCTCATCTCCCTCTCTCCTGACCTCTTCATTTCTCTGTTTTGCTTCTACAGTTTTGGATAAGGAACTTGTGCCAATGTCATTGGTTAGGTAGTCAACCACTTTTGCCAAGTTAAAATCTCTGTCAGACATAACTCTTGTTTTGACTTGAGGTGCTACTGTCTCATATCGAGGGGGACACCTCCATCCATTTTGCTGGTTGTCATCAATATCATCCTCCAAATCGTCTTCAGCCTTGCTACTTTTGATACTTTTGTATTCTTTACTCTCCTTCAGAACATCATTGGTTAGTATCTCACTAACTTTGACTAAGTCTTGTTTGACTTTCTCGACAATCTTGTATGGTTCCTCATCTTCTACTTTATGCTCTTTAGGAGAGTCAGACCGGAAGCTTTTGGAGACAGAGCTTGCATCAGTTTGCAAAATGGCAGACATTCTGATTAAATCCTCCTTCATGTCATGCACATCCTTCAGTATCTCCTGGCTGTTTGACAGAGGGGATGAGGAGGTGGACTTTAGTGTGGCAGGGGACATGAACGGGGGAGTTTTGACTGGGGACAGAATTCTGGCAAAGGTAGACTGGGTTTGAGTATTGGCATCTGGGGGCATAGTCTTTCTGGGGGACAAGAGAGCTGCTGTTGATTTGGAAATGTCAGGAAGCTTTTTAAATTGCTGTTCTGGCAAAACATTTATAACTGAATAAACAGGCACTGTAACTGTGCTATAGGTGACAGAGGTGGTGGAGTTGGAAGGGGATCTAAGGGAGGCATAGACAGAACTAGAGCCTAAAGACCGGATAGACTGATAGGAAGAAGATGGAGAGGATGACACAGACTTAAGTTTTTCATAACCTGCAGTGCAGGAGTTTAGTGTCTTCTCCACTTCATCAAAAGCAGCATTAACACTGGTTGTAGCAGCCATTGTTGTAGCCTGTATCCTCTCCTGTAGGCTGCCAGACAGGAGGGGGGTGGGTGAGGAGGAGTGATATTTAGTAGGGGAAACTGTCCCATTGATCATGGCTGCTGTACTGGAGCTGGAGTTAGATTTCAGTGGTGAAGAGAGAGAGCTGAGAAATCCCCTATGAGAGCTGGAAGCATCAGTGGTTGTTCTGATTGTGGAGAAGCCTGGGACTGTTTTAATGGGAGAAGCAGTTGTTGGAGGATTTGAGGTTATGCCAGATTTATACGGAAGACTGGAGCTATACATGTTCAGAGAAGACTTGGGTGAAGCAGGTGGAGTCATAGTGATGGAGGATCTCTCCAGCAGTGAGCCTCCAGCTGGGACTGGAGAGGTTCTGGCTGAAAGGGATGGCAGAGCTTTTACAGAGACTGAGTCAGGGGCATTTTTTCCTGGAGATGACATGAGTGTCGGTGATGTCTGGACTGGGTACTGGGTATGATGCACCACTGTCTTTCTTGGGGAGGAGACGGTTCTATAGGAGCGTACTGGCGATGCAACATCGCTGGCAGATTTTATGGAGGGCGTATGTGAGCCTCCAATGACTGATCTGATGGGGGAGTCAGAGTTTACAGACCACACAGACCTCAGTGGGGAGGCAGATGGAGTGTTGGAGGATGAGCTGGAGAGAGAGACGAATCCTGACTTGGCCTGGCCACTGGCACTGGCGGGTGGACTAGTTGCCCACGCCTGGTAGGGGCGTGTTGTAAAGACAGGTTTATAAGAGTAGCCAGAAGACTGTGATGTGGTTTTCGGAGTAGTGTTGTATCCTCTTTCGGGTGTTTCTATCATAAGTAAATTAAAAAGGGTAATGTAAATGAACAGAAATAAAGAGGAAACAGAGACGAGAAAGAAGTTTGGTCAACAAGTCAGAAAAGCCAGCAAATAGCCGTGAACAGAAGTGCCATTATGGCTAATTGAAGTATTTTGACCAGCACTTGTAGTTGATTGTGACAAAAAGTGAATGTTAATTAAAAACAAATAATCCAACAAAAATGCATGTAAATGAACAAAAATGAAGCAAAAGAAACCCGTACAAAGTTCACACTACACATGTACAAAAAAATACATGCAGACAGGTGATGCAATGAACATTTTAATTTGTGGTTGATGCCAAACACTGAATACTGAATCCCAAATACCAGTTTTTTATGTATTTGCTAATGTGTTTTTGTACCATTGCATAAATGATAACAATTTTGCTTTGATTTACGGTTTTCAGTGAAAAAGATTGTTATAGTTTAAAAAAATGTAAACACATAAATTCTTAAATCCATAAACTCTCGCACACTGAATGAAATCTTTTGTGAAATCAGTGCCTATCCACTGGGTGGTTAAACCATGAACAGTTCTAAATTATTCATTAAGCGACACACTGTCTTATTGCTACTGTAGTAACATGAGCATGATAACAATTTTTTTTAATTTTTGTCACAGATTACCACTATACTATACTATGTGTGTGTACACTATACTACTACTGTATGTCACACTTAAAGTCACATTTTATTGTTGTTCTGGTTAACCCAGTGTTTAAGAAATAAAAAAATAACTGAGTAATCAATAACCGGAGCAGAAAAACAATGAAAATAGTGAGATATATTCGGTCAAAATATTCAGCATTATTACTTATTTAGCCAAGTGCTAATGTTTGTTATTTTTGGCTGAGTATATTTGTTTCGGTGCATCTCTTATGCACACTGTACAAAACACACTACCACATTTTTGGGTAGCAAGATAAACCACACTTTAACAACTTACATAAAACACAGATGCAAACATAAATTTACTTATTTGTGGCTGATGAAATGTTAGAATTCTTGACTCTATTGGGGGACAATAATGATGTCAATAATGACAAAAAGAACTAAATAGCCTAAAACAAGTTTCTTTATTTAACAAAGAAAAAAAAAATACAATGCAAAAAATAGAACACAATACTGGTTCAGGAAGCATGCAAGACATAATTCTTTGAACAGAAAATGAATGATATGAAATAGAAATAGAAAATTATTGCGCGTGTACAAACCAACAAAGCAGGATGACAACATATACAAAAAATTGTATTCCTATATATGGTGTAGTATAAACTGGCACGACTTATTTATAACATATTTTTATTGTATCAAATCATTTTTACTCAAACAGCAAAACGGTCAACACTTTGTCTATACTGGAAATCAAATCTATAGAAATGGAGAAAAAGACTCACTGGACGCAGGGTCAGCCAGATAGCTGAAGCGCTTTCGTAATGCTAATGAAGCAAAGGTATGACGTCGATCTTTGTCATTCTGTAATATCAGAAAAACAAAAAGGGCATAATAAAAATTTTACTGAAAATTTTTCTCTCTGATTCTGTATTTAAAAAAAATCATTAACCATTTACAAAGCCTCTTTCACACTACACAGTTTTCACCACGATCTTGTTATAGCTTCTAATGATCTAAGGATATGAAGGGTTGGAAGTTGTTCATATACAGTATTTTAATGGAATATTGATGGAGATGTTCAACAAACCCCATCACAAAAATCGTGACCTTAGTGACGATAAGGTTTTTCGTGATTGATCGTGATTATAAGGTTCTATCTGGGTGAAGAGTCGTTCTGAGATATGGGCTTCAAAGTTTTGACATTCTAGCTAGCAAAACGCTAAAGTACTGTAATGTACATTTACAGCTCAACAAGAGCTACACTTTAGGGTTTTATTATTAAAATTCTGAGACAATTATAAAGTGGACTTTTGAACAGTGGCCAAACACAGATAGAACCTTATCATTCTGTAAGCTCAAATACTGTTTGGCTCTATAAGATACTGTAAGGTTCTATCTGCCTGTTTCTCATTAAGCAAGCCCTCAATCTTAATAAATTACTAATAAATGGTATAACTCAGTGGAGACATTTTTCAGATGAAGACTTTCTAATGCGCCTCAACGTTTACAAATCATAAGACCAGAAAATACGGTAGACCTAGACCTATTCTGTTTAGTACACTTGCGCTGCAAAACATCTGCAGCTGAAAGTTTCTTTCTCTTCTGGCTTGCCATACTGAGGTTTCAAGTCTTCTCTTTTCTATCAGCATAAAAATAGAACCTGGATATTTACTGACCCAAGCTGCCTATGTTGTGTATTCATCCTGGATGCTGATTGGCTAGCAGATAGAACCATATAAAAAGTTTATCTGTGAGTTTGGAGATATAACTTTTTATTTTTTCAAATATTACACCAAAAACTTTGCAAAATCATGTTGATGAAGTGATGGAGTTTTTGTGGTTAACTAATTTTCAACCAAAATGCCAGATAGAACCTTATAACCTGAGGTCATGAAATGTCATAATAGAACACTGTGGCCAGTGATTGCAAATGCTGAACATAGAAGATTTCTTGTGGTAGTACTGTATGTTATGACTTTTTTATTAAATCAATGAAAGCACACAGTCACAGTGACATTGTGTTCAGTGTCTTCACATTAGCTGACCTAGTGGCCTGTACTGACTGAATGTCAACAAATAAATGTAATATAGTTTACATCAACAAATTAAATTGTAGATTGGCAGACCAAAAGGACTAAACACAGAAAATTATTATAGATGTGAAGATAACAGAATATATACAGTCAAGCCGGAAAATCTGCACACCCTTTTCACCTTCTCCATGTTTCATTACATTACAGACTTATTCTACAGTAGATTGAGTTCATTTTTTGCCTCAAACATCT
>JAOUQW010000002.1:4485950-4498271 GCA_028565825.1 Olivaichthys viedmensis | reverse complement strand
ACTGTGTGTGGACTGTGTGTGTGGACTGTGTGTGTGGACTGTGCTGTGTGTGTGGACTGTGTGTGTGGACTGTGTGTAGGCATAGCATTAATTAGCTACAGTAATCATAATGTCAATGGAAGGTCCTCACAAGGATAGTAAGACAAACGTGTGTGTGTGCGTGTGTGTGTGTAAGGAATGATTATTTCTGCTCTTTTAAAGATGTAACTTCACCCAGGAAATGGTCTCACTGCTAATGATGAGCTCAATCCAGACTGAGTCAGTGTTATTCTAATCAGTCTCACACACCCATTAGCATTCAAATTAGTATTTATGGATGAAGATATTCTATAGGGCAGCTGTGATTTTGTTTGTCCTGAGCCAACACGCAAACAACATCACCAACACAATCATCACTTTTGTGGATTCTGGGGTGGGGAGGTACAGGGACACACGTGTCCTGCAGGTTGCAGTTGTTAGGACGTCTACAGAGGCTTCCAGTTGTCCAGGTCCTTATGAAAACCTGAGTGTTACATCAGAGCCTTCTTCTCAATAAATACCACATCATGACATAGCAAGATCGTGATTTGGAGCTAATGTGATCAGCGCTAATCTGCAGTGAGTGTTCTCCGAGCTTAATTTCATCACGAGCGTCCAGATATTTCCTCTGCAGATCTGCAGTTAGCGATGCTTTTCCTGCTGGAGTCATCTCTGTTTCACAACACTCAGGTCACGCACGTATTTATGGGTTTATTTATTTATGAATCCAACATGGCTTGACCCCACTGTACCTTCATTAGGGAGGATGTTGGACGTTATTATGGCCTTACGCCACATATCTTCGCTTGTATCTTCATTTAACACGTCTTCTCATGTAAAGCATTTTATATGATGCAAAAGATGGCAATAACCAAGTCTGCAGGCTTATAGACAAAAAAGTTTTAATGTATGTATATACAAAATGCTTGTGTTTTTTCTTTTTAAACTGTGAAATTTTTACGAACCCTACGTTCATTACTAAAGTACACTGCAGTTACTACATGGGTTCTTCATATACTGTATATACAGTACCCTCCAGAATTATTGGCACCCTTCATGAAAATAATCAACAATGAACATAAAAATGAAAAACACATGCAATGAGTGATATCATGAGCTTAAACATATGGTGATGTTGTATAGCTGTATTTTAACACAATATTTTTTCAAACACAAAAGTTTTCTTAAGTGCAAATTTTTATGCAAAACATTGTTTTCAAAATTATCGGCACCCTTACTATTAATATTTGGAGAAGCCTTCCCTGGAGAGAATTAACATTAACAACATCTCCATTTGCATTGCTAGTTGTTGTTATGGGAGCAATGAAGTGAGGAAACTTAAAGAACAAAGAACTCATCTACACTCTCAGAACTTTGGAACCCCATGGAATGAATGTCATGTTCTAAACAACAACTATGACATCATCAAACAGTTCGAATATCAACTGGTTTCACCTCCTACAGCCTCAGAAGCACTTTACTGCACAGCTTTTTGTCCGAAAAGTCCTGTTTCTCTGGAAACTTTGTGTAACTACGCTGCAATTTTTACTACCTCTATATTTATTACCGATACTGCAGTACACTGCAGTTACTCCCTGGATTCTAAGAAAGGACACTAAGAAAGGGTCTGGAAAGGGAATAACGTGTGGGAAGCTTTCAACACATGAGGAATGCTTTGGAACGAGAATAACGTTTGGGAAGCTTTCAACACACGAGGAATGGTTTGAAAAGGGAATAACATGCGGGAAGCTTTCAACACACAAGGAATGGTTTGGAACGGGAATAACATGTGGAAGGCTTTCAACACACGAGGAATGGTTTTGAAAGGGAATAATTTGCGGGAAGCTTTCAACACACGAGGAATGGTTTGAAAAGGGAATAATGTGCGGGAAGGTGCACGACCAAAACTACACAAATGACCCATGTTTGCTGTTAACTAGCTGCTACTGTATAGCGACACCCGCGGTTTGTTTACGGGGGTGGGACATATGCGTTCTAGAGAGCATTTGATTGGACAAAGAACATTTCTGCAGCATTGAAAGTGCCCAAGAGCACGGTAGCCTGATGGTTGTCCTTCTGTAAGGTTCTCCCATCTCCACAAAGGAACTCTGGATCTCATTCATAGTGACCATTGGGTTCTTGGTTACCTGTCTGATCAAGGCCCTTCGTCCCCGATTGCTCAGTTTGGCTGGGCGGCCAGATCTAGGAAGACTGTTGGTGGTTCCAAACTTCTTCCATTTGAGAATGATGGAGTCTACCGTGCTCTTGGGCACTTTCAATGCTGCAGAAATTTTCTTGTATCTTTCCCCAGATCTGTGCCTTAACACAATCCTGTCTCGCAGGTCTATGGACAATGCTCTCGACCTCATGGCTTGGTTTTCACGCTGACATACACCATCAACTTTGAGACCTTATATAGACGGGTGTGCGCCTTTCGTAATTATGTCCAATCAATTCAGTTAGGCACAGGTGGCCTCCAATGAAGTTGTAGAAGTATTTCAAGGACCATTGATAGAAGTAGGATGCACCAGAGCTCAATTGCGAGTGTCATAATAAAGCATCTGAATATTTATGTAAATGCAATATTTCAGTCTTTTTTATTTTTAATACATTTTCAAAACATTCCAAAAACCTGTTTTTGCTTTGTCATTGTAGAGTATTGTGTGTAGATTGATGAGAAGAAAAAAAAAGTTGAATCCATTTTAAGATGAGTTTGAAACATACCAAAATGTGAAACTTTGAAAGGGTCTGAAAACGTTCCGTATGCGCTGTAAGTACTCTGTTGAATCATTTGGTGCACAATGTGAATACTATATTTGAAATAAATACCTGTAGATGCAGCCATTCTTTTTGAGTACTGTTTTTCCTTCTCCATTCTATTTCCCTGCTCTTACACACCTAACTCGGCTCACAATGTGCTTGATAATTAACTCATGACCATGTGTGTTAGAGCAGGGGAAAAAATGTGCTGTGCATTGGGTTGCCAAGACTGGGACTAAGACCTATTTGGCCATGGGGTATTTTTAGCATGGTGACATGACTGCACCGCTAAAATAATAATAAAAAATAAGAAAGGAGTGGATTTTGTGAAATAAATATTCTTATTGAAACACACACTGTGCTTTCTCCCAGCTCCAACTCCTCTTCCACAACATCTTTAGCCAGCAGTTCTCCCAAGACCGGCCCCTCGGACTGGGATGTGCCGCAGGCATCCCGCCTCAAATACAGACAGCAGTTTAACAGCCTGGATAAGCAGATGGTTGGCTATCTGTCAGGTATATTCGCAAATGACTTTGCATAACAGTTGTGTCATCTGTTTAAACCTGTATGCCACTATGGACATGACTTATAAGACCACAGACTTTATAAAAAAAGTAAAACTAAACAAAATGTAGCTATTTAGCAGTCCTTACATAGAGTCCTGTTTGGTCATATTTTTTTCAAAAAAGCTGCTAGTTATATCCAGACAAGTGTAGCTCCTGGGTCGAATATTTAGGAAATTTATCCATATTCACATGTTTTTTTCCCTCCTAACACTGCCACTAATGTAAAAAATAAATAAAAAAGTGCTGCTGAAGGTAATTTGCCTGGAAGTTTATAATTTCTATAAACGCCTGCAAAATGTGCCACAGTGCATGTTCTTAATGTTTCCCTGATGCATCTTTTGTAAGCTGATGGACATATGTCCAGCGGTCTTCTACTGATGCTGCCACGAAAACAAATCCTTAAAATAGTCAATTAGATTTATGTCCCATTTTAAATCTTTCTTTATTATAAAAGGAGTTGTAAATATTTCAAATGTTTTGTAAAATAGAACCGCCAACTAATGTGACTCGTAGAACAAAACGGGTGAGTGAACTAGGGCTGCAACAAATTATTTTTATCAAATAATCTGTCGACTATTTTTTTAAATCTAATGATTATTTCCTCTTCCAATGACAATAATCAATTTTATTTACATATAGGCATTTGACTAATTTAAATAATGATAAAACTTCAAGTTTCTTGTAAGATTCAAATGACTGTTTATCTATCTCTATCTCTTTATCTAAACTATATCAGTAGCCTACATATAGACATTAGCTTACCTGTTAGTCTATTTCTCTTACTAAGCAGGAGCTGAAGATGCAGTGAGGCACGAGTGCTTTCGTTTTAGGCAGCATTCACAAGTACTTTTTGGTATCCCTTAAAAAAAAAAAAAAAAAAAAAGCATTCCTATGCGTTGCAGCTTTATCATAGGTGTGTTTTTATTTATTTCTTTATTTTCTCCAATTCCTTCATTTTAGTTATTTTTTTTCCAGAAAGAAATCAGTCACGCTTTCAAGGTTTGTGAATTTGCATTAAAGTTTATACTTTAAGCGAGCAGCCTATATGTTGCAAATGAATTGTCAGCCTGTTCCTTGCGTTCATTAAAAAGAGAAAAACCCTCTTAACAGTGTTTAAATGACTTGTTTATACTTGTGATACTTGGACCAACTGAAAACAGTCCCACGCACTGCGCTATGTGGTACAAAAAACAGCAGAAGCACCGCTGCCCCAACGGCTTCAGTAGTCCATTACATTCTACCCAAAAATAAAGGCCTATGTGCTCAACTAATAAAAATCCACATCGATTCATTTTCATGAGCAATGTAAGTAGATTTTGTCGACTAATTGTTGCAGCCCTCGAACTCTGTCTTGCATTCCTCACATGAATGCTAATGAGACCGCAAGAATACATGTTTGTGCATAGTCTGCAATACTTCACCATGTCCTAGTTTGGGTATTGTTTTCATTAGTTGTATTTCATACTCATTCCTCATAATTCAAGAGGAAATTGCTTTGTTCATATTTGTTTGCTATATTTGTCAATCCTCATAGTCTGTGATTCAAATGTTCGAATGAGACAAGGACAGAAAATAATTACTTTGCTTTGTCTGACATACAGGAATACAGGTCACCTTCAGTCTGACTAGTTTAGTTGGTGCAACAAAAGTCCAAGTCATAGTTCAAGAAGCAGTCGTTGTTAAAGTTTAAACAACATTAGCCGTCATGTGAGGGTAAATGGATCGTTAGAAATTTGACATATTTAGAACCCTTAAGCGTTTCATGTCATTGAATTCCTGGTGAGTTAGACACTATGCAACCGTGTGGTGAAATGTCTGTAGATATTTAAATTTTTTTCTTCCTCCCAACATTCACTTTGTAGGCCCTCAAGTGAGAAATGCAATGGCTTCAACATCATTAAGTCAAACCCAGCTAGCCACAATCTGGTTGGTATCTGTTCCTTTCATGTTTGCATAAAACATCATGTGTTTTTGTATCTACCAGAGTGCAGTTATAATTTATATCTTTCTCTGTGTTGTTCTTAGGAACCTGGCAGATGTAGATAAGGATGGTAAACTGAAGGCCGACGAGTTTATTCTGGCCATGCACCTGGTCGATATGGCCAAGGAAGGACTGCCTCTGCCTCTTGCTCTTCCTGCAGACTTCATACCCCCATCACTCAGGTACAGCACAACACTGCTGCTGATGTCGGATATGCTCCAATTTATATTCATTTGGTTAAGATTTACCTTAAGAGTTTTAAGGAGGAAGGCCTCATTGTGAAGTGAAAAATGTATGTACCTCAGACTAAAAAAATAAAAAATAAATTGTTGATTAACCTTTCTCTTAGGGGGAAGGTTAGTGATTCGCTGAATGGAACCACCAGTTCATCCATCTATGCAGGCCTGGCAGAGGAGTTAACTGACGCTGATCTGCCACAGAAATCCAAGAATAACTGTAAGGTTGCCCACCACACCCACCAACTGCTCTGTACAAACACCTCTGTGACTCAGTCCTACACTCCTCCCAGTTACTACTTACTTACATAACAGAACTTGCAGTTGTGATAATGAATTTTGTAAATTGATTGCTCTTACTCAATGAGGAGGGTGTTGTCTCAACTTTCCAATCGTTGCCTTCTGGTAGGTTTGGTCAGTTACTGGTGGTGTTGGAGCTGGAACTGAATTTAACAGGTTAACTAAAAATAATGTGCCAAAAACTGGCACATTATGTTTTGTTTTTTTTGTGCGTTTTTTTATTTAAATTTTTTTATTTACGTATTTATGGAATTTATTTATTTTTCCAGGGAGATGACAAGATTCATTAATGTTCATTCAACCCACGGTGTTCCGTACAATTCCTGTATATACAATTGAATCCGATTACTTCAAGGATTTGTCTCAAATAAATAAGCTTTCCCTCTGGTTATATTGTAGCCCAATGACGCTGTGCAGAGGCAGAGCTGGCTTTCTAGAGTACGGGTGAAAACGGAAGTCATACACGCCTCCTAACTATGATTTAGTCTAGGTGAAAGTATAAATGTTACCGTGTGTTACATTAAGAAATCTCGGCTTTTATGCAAGAGTAAAATAACCTTGATAGAAACAAAACTGCAAAATCTGCAATTCCGTCATACTTTTTTTATTATTATTATTTTTGTTAGGTCCGTGTTTTTGAAATGTATTTTAGCGCTCATCAATATACCTGGACGCGCTGCCCAAGAATCCAGAATTGTTAGCACCTTTGGTAATGATGGATAAAAAAGGTTATGAAAAAATGTATTGTGCTTAATTAGCTTAATCTCACACTAAAAATATGAGAGAAATCTTTAATTGAAGTTTATTACCACGTCACAATTATTGGCACCCCTTGCATTTAGTACTTCTATGCAACCTCCCTTTGCTAACATAACAGCACTTGTCCTATAATGCTTGATGAGATTGGAGAATACAAAGCAAGGAATCTGAGACCACTCCTCAATCCAGAATCTTTCCAGATCCTCCAGGGTCCTAGGTCCTCTCTTCTGGACTTTCCTCTTTAGCTCACCTCACAGGTTTTTAATGGGGTTTAGGTTGGGGGATTGGCATGGCCATGTCAAAAGCTTGATTCTGTGGTCATCAAAACATTTTTTGTGTGGATTTGGACGTATGTTTTGGATCATTGTCCTGCTGGAAGATGCAACCACGACCCAGTTGTAGCTTCTTGGCAGAGGCAGCCAGATTTTCATTTAAAATCTCCTGGTACTTCATTGGGTCCATGATGCCATGTATCCTAACAAGGTTCCCTGGGCCTTTGGAGAAAAAAGCCCCACAACATCACAGATCCTCAATCATACAGTGGGGATCAGGTTCTTTTCTGTATAACCATCCTTCTTTTTACACCAAACCCACCTTGTGTGTTTGTTGCCAAAAAGCTCTATTTTTGTCAAGTCTGACCATAGAACCGGTTCCAGTCAAGTTCCAGTAGCGTCTAGCGAACTCCAGGCGCTTACGTTTGTGGTTAATTAAAAGGGATGGCTTTCTTCTGGCACGCTTTCCAAATAGTTTGTTGGCATGGAGGTGGCTTCTAATTGTAGATTTGGAGACCTGGTGACTCCAAAATGCTACCATCTTAGCATCATGCCAACATACACTTGAGTCCTCTTCCAGGCTGGTTCATTACAGCTCCGGTTGTTTTAAACTTCTTAATTATTGCCCTGACAGTGGATGTGGGCATTTTCAGGCATGTAGCTATTTTATAGTTGTTGACTGATTTCAGAGGTTGACTGAGGTCAACACACTTTTCTCTCATTTCATTTGTGTTTTCATGTATTTGTGTAACACGTTACTCATGTTGATGAATGACTATTTGGCCTCTGTGTTACCTCATATTTATACCCCATTGAAAGAAGTCGTCATGGATGACCACGCTTAGGTGAACTTAAAAAAAGTAAAATATAAATGGGGAACATGCTTCAGTTACATTTTGTTCATAAGAGTTTGTAGGGGTTCCAACAATTGTTTGGATAAAGGTTTTTTATTTTCTTACAATACATTTACTTCAATTAAAGGTTAGATCTCATATTTTCAGTGAGATAAAGCTAATTAACCACAAAGACATTTTTTCATAACCTTTTTTACCCATCTTTACCAAGGGTGCCAATAATTCTGGAACTGACTGTATGTGTTATCAACACTGCCTGATTATTATACCTTCTGGCCAGAACAATATTATTTATTTTAATGTATATAAATTCTCAAACACATAATAATGATATATTAAATTGTCTTTTAAGGCTCTTTTTTTGTGTCTTTGTCTGTCTGTGTGTGTACGTGTGCGTGTGTGTGTCCATACAGTGACCTTCGAGGACAGGTTCAAGCTAAATTTGGAGCGGGGAAACGCAGAGCTGGAGAAACGGCGTCAGGCTTTGCAGGAGCAGCAGTGGCGTGAAGAGGAGAGGAGAGCGCAGAAGGCCCGTGAGGAGCAGGAGAGGAGAGCGCAGAAGGCCCGTGAGGAGCAGGAGAGGAGAGAGCGGGAGGTGCGGGAGCTGGAACTGAGGAGGAAGAGGGAGGAGGAGCAGCAGCTGGAGCGCCAGAAGGAGCTGGAAAGGCAGAGAGAGGAGGAAAGACTCAAAGAGCTTGAGAGGAAAGAGGTGACCGCTTTTATCTGAAGACTTGTGACTGACTGTGCTCATGTAACAGAGCTCAGATAAGCCTTTAGTGTACGCTGGCTGTGGGGGAAAAAAAGTTGTTGAACATAGGAAAAAAAAAAAACTTCATAAGTCTATCTAAGTCTTCCTTAGAGTTCTTTGGTGGAAGTTGGAGTCATTGGGATATCTAGCTCTTTCAGAACATAACTTGCAGGACTTGATCTTACTTAATTTTTGGAGAGCATTTTTAGTTCCTAACAGCTACATAGTAGTGAACATAGTCCAGTATTCTTATGTCAATATATCAATATTTTAAATATCCTCCCAGGCAGCTAAGAAGGAACTAGAGCGTCAGCGCCAGCTGGAGTGGGAGAGGAAGAGAAACCAGGACCTCCAAAACCAAAAAAGCCATGAGCAGGAGGACATTATCCGCCTTAAGGCCAAGAAGAGGAGTCTGGAGATGGAGCTTGAAGCTGTGGTGAGCCTACAAGCACCTTAAGGCCATTTTTCTTTTGTTTAGTTTTGTTCTTTTGTTAGTTATTGGTTATCTTTAACCAATGTAACTAAAAGTACAACGCTTTAGAATACGTATAGAAGTTAATAAACTAATGAGAAAATACACGTTATTCAGTTCCTAATTTGTCAGTTGATCTTCCTAACCTCTTACTCCCTGTCTTCCTCATGACGTCCTTTTAGGGCAACAAGCATAAACAAATATCTGAAAAACTCAGAGATGCCCAGGCCAAGAAGAAAGTCCAGAAAATTGAACTGGATGGTATCAACCAGAGGAGAGATAGCCAAATAATAGAAATCAACTCCTTGCAGCAGCAGTTTGAGGTTTGACCATAGTATAGTATATCTACCTATAATGGACCATTTTCCCCCACCCCATATTAAACTTAGTTTTGGACATGTTGAAATTTTAAACTTCCTGACAGTAGGCAAACAGGACCTAAAAAATACTGAACAACATCAAAAAACCGAACCTACTCTGTCCAACCGTTAAAGAGCAACTCTGACCTTTTAAGTAGAAGTGATAAGTAATCTTTTACTCCTTCTGAATCTGGAGTGTTGTTTCTTTTGAGAAAGCCAAACAAACCATCTAGCTCGCAGTGGTCCGTTCCAGTATGAGTGAATTAGAAGAGATTATTCACATAAACAGCTTTTGGCAGAACTCATTTTGGTGTGTGTGTGTGTGTTAGGAGTTGCAGAGGAAACTGGCACAGTTGGCTCCAGAGCAGCAGAAGCTGAACGAGATGCTTCGAAGTACGAGTCTGAACATGCCGGGTAAGACATGCTTTTTACATCTGACTTGCAAAACTTCGACCAACCAAGATGGTTCACGAAATATTTAATTCTACAAACGTTCTACAGTAATATTTTTTTAAAATACAGAAGTATTGGGAGGGCCCAAATATATAATTACCACACAAGCTTGTCCATGACGTTCCAGCTCATGAAGCAGATGTGAGTTTGAGTAACAGTAGAGAGTGTCTGAAGCTCATTTGTTACACTTTTTGGGAATATACTCCTTAGAACAGCAGTTCTGTACCCACCCTGATATTCTATCCATGATTTGGGCCTTTATGTTTCTTGCGTTGGCTCAGATAATATGTTCGTAATCCCCTGTGAACAATCACAAAACAGTGTCTGGAGTCTGACCCATGACCACTGACTGACCAATTTTTTTTTTTAATTAACTGAACTTTTTCTCTCTCCCCAGCTTCCACAATGACCACTTTACAGAAGAGTGTTACACAGAAAGACCTCGGCTGTAGAAAGCTGAAAGAACAGCTCGATGCTTTAGAGAAAGAGACTGCAGCAAAACTGGCTGATATGGATCAGTATAAAAAGGACATACAGGTACTAGAACAGCATATATAAATCCTTTAAATAAAATGGAATTAAGACAAGCTAATAGTAATGCAGTTTTTAAGAGGTAATTGAAAGAATTAAGTTGTTGATTAGGGCAATTCACCCCTTTAGTATTATTGCTGAAGTACTACTTAAATTTCTTGTGTTTTTTCCCCCTGTGATTTACCTTATTTTTGAAAGTATAGTTGCTAATACTAATAACCTGCTTTGCTTTTGTCCCCATGTCTAACTAGATGTAGAGCTTGTCTGTCTGTCTGTTTGTCTGCCTTCCTGTCTCTCTCTCCCTGGCTTTTGCTGCAGTTTGAGGAAATGGATGACTGTATGCTTAAGGGCCTGCTCTCTTTACTGAGCTGTCTTCATAACCTCTTCTTCCTCCTGAAGGTTGTTTATCTCTGTCTTTCCCTTTCTCTTTATTTGCCGTGGATTGGTGTGGTGCTGTCAGTGCCATTCCCCATGTCTCGCTTTCAGTGCATTACTGTATTTGTGTTTCACTTAAGACAGGGGTGTCAGGCTTTTGCTAATTGGTCAGTAAAATTTATAATTTAAGATGGGGTTAAAATGCTACGCTGTGCAGTGTTGTGTTTATGTACAGTTGGAGTCGGACGTTCCTGGCTTAAAGTCTCTTGGTGTTCATTTCATTTCATGGGCATCGGTCCTGGAAGTTTAGTTCAACATGAGTTCATTTCAGCCTCACTTGTGGGCATTGTTTTGTTTTTAACAGCAGTGTTGTAATGGAAGTGGTTGCTGTGCGTTTAGTTACTTATGAGAATTATAACATATGTATTTCTCAACTATCAACATTTTCTTTTTATGAGTCAGGTGAACTTGAGAGAGTAATCCTGTACACAGGGTTAATGCTCTCTCTACAGTTTAGAGGCTCCTTGTATTGTTGAAGCACTAGGTAATGCTGCATGTTGCCCAAAAAAGTTTTGTTATTGACAATGACTAAATTGGGAGAAAATTGGGGTAAAATCCAAAAAGCTGGAACTGTGGAAAAGATTTCTGGAGGTGACCAGGTTACATATAATTAAAAGTAGATTTATGAGTTCTGAGCAGTTTGAGTAGTTTGTGTCATAGAAGTTTTCCTAGCTGTACTCTCTAAAGGGGTGTAAAATGATTTGCTAATTCCATTTTTGTTGTTAACAAACCAAATACATTTTTAAACTAAATGTTTCTATCATGTGCTATGTATTGATGTTTTGTTCTTAAAATGATTGTCTGTATTGCCCAGTCCTATTATGCCTATTTAAAGAACAATTTACAAAGTGAATATTTGGACACTGTGTAAACTCCAGCTTTGTGTTATAGGACCTCAGAGAGAGCCAGAGGAATCAGCAGGCTACTCTAGACAAATTACGTAGTATCAAAGAAGATAAACTCGGAGAGCTCAAGAGACGCAAAGAGGATGAAGTGGATAGGAAGAAAAGGGAGGAGGAGGAACAGCGGTGAGTAACGCACACAAGTAGTCGTGCAGGGACCTGTATGAGAGGCCCTTTAGGCCGTAATTCAAACTTGACATCCCTCTCACACACACACACACACACACACACGATCAAACTCTCACACACACACACACGATCAAACTCTCTCACACACACACACACGATCAAACTCTCTCACACACACACACACACGATCAAACTCGCACACACACGATCAAACTCGCACACACACGATCAAACTCGCACACACACGATCAAACTCTCACACACGATCAAACTCACGCGCACACACGCACACGATCAAACTCTCATACACACACGCACACGATCAAACTCTCTCACACACACACGATCAAATTCTCTCACACACACACGATCAAATTCTCTCACACACACACACGATCAAACTCTCTCACACACACGATCAAACTCTCTCACACACACGATCAAACTCTCTCACACACACGATCAAACTCTCTCTCACACACACGATCAAACTCTCTCTCACACACACGATCAAACTCTCTCTCACACACACGATCAAACTCTCTC
>JAOUQW010000002.1:4462273-4474737 GCA_028565825.1 Olivaichthys viedmensis | reverse complement strand
GAAGCACTTCATGATGATTGGTGTGAGTGCAACGGGCCGGTAGTCATTGAGGCAGGATACAGATGATTTCTTAGGCATGTGGATGATGGTGGTCGTCTTGAAGCACTCTGGGACAACTGCCTGTCTCAGGGAGGTGTTGAAAATGTCTGTTAGGACTTATTACTGTGGGTAACAATGGACAATGTTATAAATGTGCTGACTAAATGTGCTTCAAAGTTATATTGCCATTAAGGCAGTCAGCATGTGGATTTCACAACCACTAGCCTAATGTTAGTGGATATAACAACATTTTAACTGGTTCTCGAAAGATGCAATAAACAAGCATGTTAAGCACATACCATTTGTCCATAATGCACATTAATATTTATATAACTTTCGCCGTTGCTAGTTTGTTTTTTGGAACCAACAAATTCGATGAGGTCCTGAAATTGTAAATGGGGACCCTCACTACAGGAATGAACCATAAGAAACATTGATGCTGATAGCAGACAATAGTAGTAATGGCTGCATTTATTGTCTTTTCCAGTTTAAGTATGACGTTCTGTGTATGTCTCAAATTCTGGGGGAAAAAATCTTATTCTGCTTTCTTTCTTTTCAGGTAGTAGACAGCCCCTGGGCAAGTCGCACAGGAAATCCGCAGCTCTGACCAGATTTAAAGCGCTCTACCCCTTCTCGGCCAGGAACGAGGAAGAACTCTCTTTTGAGACGGGTGATATAATTGAGGTATGTGTACTGTGAGTGTTGAACAGTGTATTCACATTTTTACTAGAACATTTATTATTTTTTAGTGACATAGTTCAATACTCTTGATATGTAAATTTAGCTATTTCACTTTGACAGTGTAGGAAGTAAGGTCTTCATGCTCACTGTAAACTCCTAATGCTTTTTATTTTAATTTTTTAAATATATATATAGGTGGATGAGACGATTGAAAGAGAGGAGGGCTGGCTGTATGGAAGTTTTCAGGGGAAAATGGGCTGGTTCCCTGAGAGCTATGTAGAAAGGCAGCACAAGCCTGAGACACCTGGCAATAAAGCAGCTCTTAAACCTCAGGCCTTGTATTCCACCTCTAGGTGCAGTATAAATATATATATATACTACATATATAATGTCTGTTTTTTGTAATTGAGCACCATTGTAAATGAGCGCTTGGCCTCAATAAAATTAAATGAAAAATTGATCAACATTTGAGATTTCTTGAGGTAAAAACATGTTTTAGTAATGTGTTTCTTATTTCCAGCAAGCTGACTGAAGCTTCTGTTCCAAGTGGATCAGGCCAGAATTCTGCCTTCACCCCCACTCACGCCTTGGGTAGCACCTTTTCTGAGCACAGCCAGGTACATTAATTGGTCATAAAGATTTTAGACAAATATTTTTAACACAGATTTGTCTGTTTCTTTATGTAGCTCTGCAACAACCATATCTAATGCCGCGTTCTATGTAGGTGGTGGGGAAACTGCAGGCTAAAGCTTTGTGTTCTTGGACTGCTAAAACGGACAACCACCTCAACTTCTCCAAAGATGATGTGATCATGGTTCTGGAGCAGCAGGAGAACTGGTGGCTTGGCGAGCTGAACGGAATGCAAGGCTGGTTCCCTAAAACTTACGTTGCGGTGCCAAGCAGCAACGACCCGTCTGCAGAGTAAATTCACTTTCTTCTTTGTTTAACCAGAACAGCCAGTTAAGATTTAATTGTTTTTTACAGTAGATCAATGGGCAGTGGGGATCTGTTTATAAGCTTAGTATTTAGTTAGTTGAAGAGGGATACAGAAAAGCTTATAACTTAGTAAAGAACAATAATATAATTGCGCAATAGGTAAATAAAATAAACAAGCAATTTTTAGTGTTGTACCATGTAAGTTTGATGCAAGTTGTCAAAGTACCTTTATTGACTAGTAGATTTATAAAGGGTACATGTTAAGAATTTCAGATGTTTTTGTTTTCCGTTCAGTTCCACTGATGGATTTGACTCAGCAGTAGCAGATGGTTCCCTTGAGGGTGAGAACTTGAAGATGGTTACATACATCTTTCTTTATTTTCCAAGTCTGGTACAGAAGAAAAAGTTACAGAGAGGGCAATATCTGTTTAACTGGTTGCTGTGAATAGATTGTTTTTGGTATGCCCCATAAGGCAAAAAATTTAACTCACTGATGAAGCTGTCCTACATGTGGGGAAATATTAATTTCCAATCTTTGGAGAAATTGCTTGTCATGTGGCGCTCTGCTAATCCTACTGTTATGCCTTTACAAAGCTCACAAAATAAAATCTGTATGTATTTACTTTGTCCCTGAGCCAGTACTTGACCTTTACCCTTATTAATGTATGTGTGCATATCTACTTGTCTCTGTGTATGTGCGCACCCATATGCGTGTGTTTACACTTCTTTAGAGTATGTAGCGCTCTATACCTACGAAAGCCCGGAACCTGGAGATTTGACCTTCGCTGAGGGAGACATCATCCTGGTGTCACACAGAGAGGGAAAGTGGTGGAGAGGCAGCATAGGAGATCATTCTGGACTCTTCCCCTCCAACTATGTTAAACCCAAGGAAACGGATGTAATTTACTCTACTTTGTTCTTAAGAGCTGTTACAACTTGTTTTATTTATTTATTTTTATTTTTTGTAGTTCTAGGCTTTTAACGAGCTGTGTTGCTTCTCCTCAGAATTCAAACCTCAAACCCGGTGCGCTTGGGAAAAAGCCAGGTAAAAGGCCTTGTACCTCATTTATGTACCTCAACCAAATCAGTAGTTTATTAAGAAGTTGTAAATAATTGTATTGCCCCTATGAAGCTTATTTCAAGCCATGACTAATAAAATTATTGTTTTAAAATGTATCCCAGATAAATATTATCTGCTCTGTAAAGCTCTGTTATGTCTGTGTGTAATCAGTGGTGTTGTCTTTCTATCTTGCAGAGATAGCTCAGGTGACCAGTCTATATATGGCCTCAGGGACAGGACAGCTGAATCTGTCTCCTGGCCAGCTCATCCTCATCCTTAGTAAAAACCCCACTGGCTGGTGGCTGGGAGAACTACAGGTCAGTAAGCTAGTAATATGCCAAAAGTATAACAGGAAAATATCACCTAAAAACCATATTTATTATTAGCCGGTAACTAATATTCTGAAAAGAAGACAATTTTGAAAACACCCTCATGGCAATTACAGCATCCTCTATTTTACCTGCTTTTACCAAATCTGTCAAACTTCCAGGGAAGCTTATCTTTAACAAACCCCTCTGCATTTCCTAGCAATGTCTGCTACTCCGTATGCACAGTTCCAATTTACTGTGCGTGCAATTTAAAAACATTCTACCAGTAGTGCATGGAACGAACAAAAGTGTATAGGGTACCTGTATAAAAAGTAAATTCAGCTAATATAACTGACAATTATGGAAATGATGCCATCCTTGAATTAACATTGATGTGAAAATGGAAGATCGGCTGCTTCAGGTGTTTGGCAGTATTTTGATTTTGGCCCTTGTGACACAAAGCAATGTGTAAGAATTGCAAAGCAGTAGTGAAAGGATACAATTATTAAACTTTTAATCTGCACTATCATATTTAAACCATCATGCAGAATCTGCAGCTCTTGGACCCTGCTTTGCAGCGGCATCATGATATGGGATGAGCACTAGTCAACCCAGGTCAATCTCTAAAACTGCATATCATTTGAGAAACATAGCCAACATAATACCTGCATGTCGCTGTGAAACTAGTGCATGCCTTCATAACCTCTAGATTGGACTATTTTAACGCGTTGCTGGCTGGCTGCCCTGCTGTCTCTTTAAATAAGCATCAGCTATTTTTACCAGAGAAAAAAAAAGTCCGCATATAATGCCAGTCTTATTGAGACTACACTGGCTGCCTATTAAGTCCACATGGACTACAAAGTCCTGCTTATGATGTTTAAAGTTCGAAGTGGTTTAGCTCTGCCGTATCTTGCTGATGTTCTGAAGCAGTATAGCCCATCCCGAGCACTTCAATCATCTGGGGCAGGCCTACTGTTAATCCCGAGCATCACTCGCAGCTCAGCTGGTGGAAAATGTTTTTCTACGTTACACCTAGACTCTGTAATAGTGTTCCAGAGAACATTAGGAACAAAAGCTCTGTAGGTGTTTTTAAATCCAGATTAATAATAATAATAATAATTATTTATTTTTATTACCCCATTTTCTCCCAATTTGGTCACCCAAGGTCTAGCTAGTTTTCCCCTATCGCACA
Organism: Olivaichthys viedmensis; assembly: GCA_028565825.1. Taxonomy (NCBI): domain Eukaryota; kingdom Metazoa; phylum Chordata; class Actinopteri; order Siluriformes; family Diplomystidae; genus Olivaichthys; species Olivaichthys viedmensis. Next base: position 4,470,521 of record JAOUQW010000002.1, on the reverse strand, counting down.
ACAGCTACCAACTCTGAGGAAAGCGCTAACTGCCCTTTTTCGCAAACATGAGCTCACAGACACCCACGATTGGCTAGTGTTGCTCTGATTGACATGGGAGAGAGAGTAACACCATCCTTCCTACCCAGAGAGCAGGGCCAATTATGCTCTCTTGGACTACCAGCCACGGATGGCTGTAGCATCCACTCAGGAGCCCCAATAATGTACTTTTTAACCTGGCCCATTTATAGTTTCTGGGTCTTGTATCTTGTTAAATATACTTTTTATGATTTGTAGTAATTCTCATAGATTTATAGTCAACTCATTAGTCATTGTAGATTGTTTCATTAATATGCCTTACCATAAATACTTTTGTTTTGATTCTCTAATCTTTTATATGTGAAGCACTTTGAAATTTTTACGTCATTCTCTAGCCTCTCTAGTTTTCTGTTCTCCTTCCCATGATGGGCAGTTGATTACTTTCGGGATTCTGTCTGGGGTTTTTTATGTGCATTTTGATGCATCCGTTTCAGGCACGGGGTAAGAAGCGTCAGAAGGGCTGGTTCCCAGCGTCTCACATTAAGCAGCTGGGCTCAAATAGCGGCAAGTCCACACCCGCGGCCATGGCAGGTAAATGAGGCTTTCCCTCATTCCCTGGCCTCACTTCTGTCTCCAACTCTTATCCTGTCTTACCTTAGCCCACCTTAGTAACTAGCCTCACGCCATCCCTTCAACCTCTCTCAGTTGGTCAGGTGATTGCCATATACGACTACACGGCAGCAAACGAAGACGAGCTCAACTTCTCCAAGAGTCAAATCATCAACGTGCTGGACAAGAGTGACACCGACTGGTGGAAAGGAGAGATCAACGGTGTCACAGGCTTGTTCCCAACCAATTATGTGAAAATGACCACCTTCGATTCTGACCCTAGCCAGCAGTGTAAGTAATTGGAGCAGTTCCTTTTCATTCCAATGTTCACAAGGCTTGGGAATACAGTCATAATGTTGTTTAGTACCCTATTACAAACAATGCACTAAATTATTTGATGGATACTTTACATAAATAAACCAAGTGATTTCAAAATGTTAAGCTTAAGTTTTTGTAGGCTATTTCCTTAATTTAACTTCAAACTGGTATATTGGCAAACAGTTTTTGGTAAGAGGGTCATTGTTTAGCAAGGAAAAAAACATTTCAAGAAATTTTGTTGTATTTTGAATGCAGTAATACTGTACTTAAGGATTCTGAGCAAGATTTGTGTTTTCTTTGTGGTGGTGCTGCTTTTTTAAAATTATGATGTCTAAAATGTTTTATTTAATTTTAGGATATTTGGATTATTAAGTGTATTTAAAAACAACAAAAATAATTTTCCACAGCAAGGACAAGGATTTACCAACTGAAATTCATTTTCTTTTCTCATTCTCGTGTATCTAGTTTCTCAGACTTGGTTTTACTTTGGGTTCTCTCTTCTCTGTTTTTCTTTAGGGTGGTAACACCTCTCCTTCTCTTCATCTTTGAGAGACCCTCTATCTTCTCCCTTACAGGGGATGAGACCCCATTCACCATAAACCATCAACATTTACTTACTTTATACCCCACACTCCCACCTACCCCACCTCTCTAACTTCTACTTTTACACCTTATTGTAAAACCTAAAGTTGTGGTGGCTCATAGACTCAGACATGATTGATATGAACTTTTTGTTAACAGAGATTTGGAATTTGGGGCAGTAGCATATATTACATTTATTCATTTAGCAGGTGCTTTTATACATGTGACTTACTCGTAAGGGGGTACAGTCAAAGCATCAAGCAAGTGCAGAATAGATGTAGGAAGAACAGGGAGCAACAACTAAACACAATAGTTGGAGTAAGCACTCACTCGACATGTACACACCTACAGACATAAACAGATACAGAACATAGACACAGATAGGGAGAGAGCTGAGGGTGTTTTTGCATCAGTGTTCAGGTGCTCTTGGAAGAGCTCAGACTTCAAACGAAGTCGGGCCTATGAGTAAGATTTTACACTTAGCACGATGAGATGGTGGTACCACCAGGGGCGGTTCACTCGCAGGGGAATTTTAGGCCCTAACAAGTGACTCCATGTAGGTGGGTAAAGTCCCATTGGTTACTCTATAGTCAAACATCAAGGACTTGAAGTTGTAGTGAGCAACTATGGGGATCAGTGGCGTGGACGCACTGCACCATCAAAAACTAAAATTAAGCATTTGTAAACTCGTAAAGACATGCAATATACAAATGGAGGGGGGCGGGGGAGTTAGACTTTCTGTGGCATTCTTTCTTTCTGCACCTTTTATGGCCTGTTGCCAATTTTATCCTTTATTTTATTCATGGAAAAATGGGGCAAGCGGATTTAAGAAATAGAAGAAGAAAGAAAGCTCCTTTATTGTCACATATACATGTACAGTACAGTGAAATTGATTCTTGGCATATCGGTAAGCTGGGGTCAGAGCGCAGGGTCAGCCATACATGGCCCCTGGAGACGGGAGGGTTAAGGGCCTTGCTCAAGGGCCCAACAGTGGCAGCTTGGTGGAGCTGAGGCTTGAATCCACAACCCTCTGATCAGTAGCCCAGTGCCCTAACCACTGAGCCACCACTGCCCATTTAACCTATTGTTGCTTGGTTTGCTCATCTAAAGAGATGTTTTATGGCTCAGTAAAGGTGCTTTGGTAATATCTGGTTTATCTAATGAAACCAATATAAGATAAAGAGATTTGACTGGCCTTGTGCGTCAGAGTTTGGTACAGTAGCTGCTGTGTTTGTTTTTTTGTTTTTTTTTGTTTTTTAAATACATCATGCACAGCCTCCAAACAAGAAAAGGTGCACATCTACAGAAGTAAATCTTTGGTGTTGTGTACCCTCCTTAAACAAAAGCTTTGTCTGTATTGGAAGAATCAGAGGAAACATTGGAAATATGAAATGCTATACTAAACTATATTAAAAGTGTTTCTCATAATTTACTTTGGTTTGAGGGTGTACTCTTATGTCAACTAAAACAACAAATGTTACATGTTTGCTGGGAAACTGAAATGAATGAAATGGAAGTACATTATCTGCTTTGAGTTAGTGTTATGACCCAAATGTAATGTACCTAAAATGCTGCTATTACAGAGCACCATACCTTTGAAATATAATGTTACCCATATATTGCATTTTATGCCATGTTTTTGTGCTCTACTCACTTTTGTATAAATAGTTGTCAATATCTTTAGTTAAGCTATGCAAGCATTTGTGGTGTGGAAGAAGTGTGTAGAGAATGCTACACATATGAGATGCTTTGAATCTTGTAACCCATTTATTTGATAAAAGAAATATAGACATTAAAATTCCTTTGAAAAACTCTACCAGTTCAGTTTGTCGTCCCTTTTAATGTTTTCTTATCTAAATTAGTTCAGTATTTCCCTAATGTAACACATACATTTAAAAATTGTCTTCACAATTGATCCTTTTTAAAATAGTTACTGCTGTAGGCAGATGAGTGTTAAAAACAAATTACAAATATTTCTGTGAACGTTCTAATAAAAAATGGACTTTAATGTAGTTTTACAAACATACGATCATATCAACAAATCACTGATGAGGTTTCCTGTTTTCATTAATATTACTAATTAATCATATTAATAATTAGTTGGTGGTAAAATAAATAGTATGCTTCATTAGTAACTAATAATAATGTATACTTTCTCAGAGTAGCTACTAATATATTTTATGCCTATTCTTTTCTGCTGCTCAAGACAGTGAATACTCAAGTGTCAATGGAAACAGTTTTAGGTTACCAAGCATGCCTTTCCCCAACGATCAGCCTCTTTTGGTCAAAACAGATTTGGCTATAATGCTATATGCTTATATGCTATATGTTTATGTATGGTGTAGTTGAGGAACAGAACTACTGATTGCTTACACGGTGGGTAAAATGCTCTTTTTAAGACTGTGGGGTGTGGATAATGATGATGTTGATGATGAAGAAGGCACCCTGAAAGACTCAGCCTTACAGGGGCTTCAGGACCATCAGAATTGGGGGGCCTCGCAAGGTAAGGCTTGACGTGAGCATTTTCGAGTGGCCTTCCTTTCATTCCCTCTGCGATTGCCCTGCTTGCATTTGAGTGTGCTTGGAACAGGAGCTCTTTCTTTGCCGCCCTGGGAGGGTGTGAAGGTGCCTGCTGTGTGGGTCTCGGATAGCGCAAGTATGTTTTTCCCTTTTTCAGGCAGAGTGAGGCATCACCACATGCTTCTATCTCATTGCAGGGTGTGCTGACTTGACGAGTCTGGACTCCATGAGCTTGCAGGAGAAGAAACGGCAGGGCTACATCCATGAGCTCATTGAGACAGAAGAAAGATACATGGCGGATCTTCAACTTGTCCTGGAGGTATGATTTTACAGTGGTGCAATCAACATCAGCGCAGTTCTTCTGTCCACACACAGTTTGGATTTGATTCCTTAGATATTCTCATGAAAATGTATGAAATTAAGTTTCTGTTTTGTGATAACAAATAAAACATTTGATTTGCCCAGATGCTGCTTTATTATTACAAATGTATAATTTGGGGATAAAAATGGGGTGCTGATTTACTAACACAAAAGCTACTCAAGCAATGCTTCGGTTTTCTTTAAGGTGTTCCACAAGCCGATGTCAGAGTCAGGTCGGCTAACGGAAGCTGAGATGGACATGGTTTTTGTCAACTGGAAAGAACTCATCATGTCCAACACCAAGCTGCTTAAGTATGTGTAACACGCTGTACTCAGCGATGCTCTCTCAATTGCTTGTTTTCTTTCGATTTTTCTGAGTGTTGGCCTTACTTTCTCCATGTGTGGGCCAGGGCCCTCCGAGTGAGGAAAAAGATGGGAGGAGAAAAGATGCCGGTGCATATGATAGGCGACATCCTAGCCACTGAGCTCTCTCACATGCAGGCCTACATCCGCTTCTGCAGCTGCCAACTAAATGCTGCTGCATTGCTGCAACAGAGGACCGACCAGGAGCCAGAGTTCAAAGACTTCCTCAAGGTACAAGTTACTTGAACTTTTTGGTGGTAGTCTTGTTCACCACATCTGCAGTAAACTGAAACTTACATTACACAGCTGAGAGTAGGAGCGCGTAGCAGGTATACCAGTATGAAGATGTACAGTTATAGCAAGATCTGAATTAGTCATACTGTAAACAAAATGCCATTTCCATGTGAAGCACAACTCCTGAAATATGCTACAAGATTTTTTTAAACAGGGCAAAAAAGAGGCAAAAATCTCTGCATTGTTTTGATAACCTGTTTTTAACAAAAAAAATATTATACCCAAATAATTTGACTGATATACTGAAAAACCATAATATTTGGTTGTATGGCTGACATACAGAATTTTAATAGATTTCCATAGATACTTCAGAGTAATTGTTTTTGCTTTACATCCAGTTTAGAAGGAAATTGTAACTGATTCTGGTTCTTTCTTTAGAAAATTGCTACAGATTACCGTTGTAAAGGAATGCCTTTGTCTAGCTTCTTACTGAAGCCTATGCAAAGAATCACACGCTACCCTCTCCACATTAAAAATGTAAGTGCCTCTGACAGCAGCTTGCTCTGGTATCTCTTGCCATGCTTTGAAGTAAAGGTGTCTTGCTTAAAAATGCTTAACTGTTTGTATGTCTCTGTATGGTTGTCTGTGTCCATCAACAGATTCTTGAGAGCACTCCTGAGAGTCATGTGGATCATGCTCAGTTGCGAGAGGCTCTGGAGAAGGCTGAGGAGCTGTGCTCTCAGGTGAATGAGGGCGTGAGAGAGAAGGAGAACTCTGACCGGCTTGAGTGGATCCAAAGCCATGTCCAATGTGAGGGAATTACAGAGGTGAGCAATAACATCATTTCTCTTATTTCTGTTATGTTGTTATTTAGTCTCACCTGAACAGCAATATGCAGCCAAAATGTACCACTGTCTTCCAATTTTTTTGCATAGTTATTGAGAAAGTGCTATGTATATTATGATCAACTTTTCAAACGTTTGTTGCAAAACTTCAGTCTGCAAATGTAATACCCAGTCTACTCAACAACAATACAAATAACGTGCAAGTTAACAATTACCTGAAACACCCGAATACCTAAATCTCATTTTTGCTCAAATAGAATCTGGTTTTCAACTCTTTGACCAATTGCCTGGGCCCTCGGAAACTCCTGCACAGTGGGAAACTGTTTAAGACCAAGAGCAATAAAGAGCTGTATGCTTTCCTTTTCAACGATTTCCTGCTCCTCACCCAAGCTGTCAAGCAGTTCACTTCCTCAGGCTCGGACAAACTCTTCAGCCCAAAGTCCAACACACAGTACAAGATGTACAAATCAGTAAGTCTTAACCATTCAGACATACCTACAGAATTATACGTCCATGGATAAATCCTTAACTTCAAGTAACAAATACAAATCAAACCTTTGTAAGTGCACCTCAAAATGGATGATTTAGCATGAGCGCAGTCTGCCTATTGGGCATTATTTCTTTGTCCTGATCTTTGGGTTGTTTTTTTTAATTTTTTTATAATGGGTTGTTTTTTATTACTTTTTTTTACTTTTTTTTTTTGTGAGTGAGCCAAAATTATCCTGTTACAATGTTTAGCTCCAGAAACTTCTTTAAGATTTTCACAAGTTATAAGACTTGTGAGAATGGATAGTCTCTATTCTGTAATCTATTTGTTGTTCTGTTCAGCCTGTGTTCCTGAACGAAGTCCTGGTAAAGATGCCATCTGATCCATCCAGTGACGAGCCGATCTTCCACGTCTCTCACATTGACCGGATTTACTCCCTCAAGACAGACAACATTAATGAGAGGTGAACATGACTGTACGCAATCTTCTCTTGTCATTGAAGATGGTTCTGTTAACAGACATTTTTACTGTGCACTATATATAAAAATTATTGCATGTGTGGCTAGGACTGCATGGGTTCAGAAGGTCAAAGCTGCCTCAGAGGAGTTCCTTGACACTGAAAATAACAAACGAGAGAAGGCATATCAAGGTAAGGTCTCAAGCTATAGCACTCAAGATTATATTTGCTTCTAACGTTGTCATATTTTGTCGAAGCAATCTTTAATTGGAGATATTTCTTAAAATGATGAATACTTTTTTTTAATTTTTTTTTTAAGTAATGACTGATAATAATTCTTGCTCTTTTATTCAGCTCGCTCAATGAAAGCCAATGGAATTGGCCGGCTGCTTGTCATTGTCCAGGAAGCCACAGAGCTCAAATCCTATAAACCAAGTGGTAAGATTAATTTTGATCCTTGAATGAACCACTGCTGCGGGTATTTTTTGAATAGTTCTTGAATGCTAAACATCATCTTCCTACTTCTGTTTTCACTTGTTAGGAAAGTGCAATCCATACTGTGAAGTAACCATGGGAGCGCAGTGCTATACATCTCGAACTCTGAATGATACGCTAAACCCAAAATGGAACTTCAACTGTCAGTTCCACATCAAGGACTTGTATCAAGACGTGCTGTGCATCACAATTTATGAACGCGAGCAGTTTGCACCTGATGGTCAGTCATTTCTTACGAATGATCTAATTAGAATAAATTCTTTAAATTCTTCAACTGATCACTGAACTGATCAAAGTGATTCTTGAAGCAATGTATACAGCATTGTATAAAAAAGTAAACGTAACGTTGTTCCTTTTTTCGTTCCTTTTTTCATTCCTTCTTCCTGTAGAATTCCTGGGTCGGACTGAGCTCCCTGTGGCCACCATCAAGAAGGACCTGGAAAATAAAGGAGCCGCGACAAAAAGGCTGCTGCTTCATGAAGTGCCGACCGGAGAGGTCTGGGTCCGGCTTGATTTTCAGCTGTTTGATGGCAAAACCTCTAAATAAAAGGACAACAGCTGAAGAGCCACCCTGTTATGCACACTGAACAGCTACAGGCTATTTATCTTCCAGATCTTCCATACAAAACATCTTTCCTCAAAACACCCTCAGCTACTGTGCTACATGCTACTGAATGTGTAACTTTTTTTGAAGACTTGTGAATGGTGTATTAATGACTATGACTACGTCAAGTTTTGCAATTTTCTACCATCTTGTATAACAAGTGACTCAAAATGGAGGAAATCTGCAGTTTTGCGTGAATACTTAATCACTGGATATAGAGATGTCTCAGGATTTTTCCTCAAATATACTGTCTATTTTGCTGTACTAGAGGTTATATTTGTTTCTTTTCTTTTCTTATCTTTTTTCATTTCATGCGCTTTTACTCCTTGTTTTTTTTGTGTGTTTTTTGTTTTGTT
>JAOUQW010000002.1:4442659-4453882 GCA_028565825.1 Olivaichthys viedmensis | reverse complement strand
CCCCAGCTTACCAACATGCTGGCATATGCGAAGAATGAATTTCACTGTACTGTACTTGTATATGTGACAATAAATAGTATTCTATTCTACATAGGACTAGTCTAGGCACCACTGTGTTTTAAGACTTCTCCATTGGTTAAAAATTGTTCGCATGGCAAACCCTGATTATACTAGCATTACTAGTTAGTGTAACCTTAAGTCTTGAACTTAACTGCTGACTACAGGCTTTATATAAAGATGACGGTTAATATGTAAATCTCTAAACACTCGACTCATTCTCACCTGGTGATGGTGCCGTCAATATCTGAAATGACAATCTTATCATCCCAGTTCCACAGATATATGGTGCCCTCACAACGACAGGTGCCCTGGTACTGAGTAGTCACACTGAAGACCACATCATTGGGGCCCTCTTTTAACTGCAGACTGGCCTGAGAACAGAATTTATGTTCATTAATCTTGAATGTATATGAAAAACATTGCTGACTTTCCGAACTGTCCCCACGCCTAACTGTGGTTTTTCAACAGCTACTAATGAAATATATTATTATAGGCAATCATTCCTTAAGAAGGATTGGACTGCCTCAGACATTCTAAACTAGGAATGTTGTCCACATCAATGGGACAGTTTATGAAAGGGAATAAAAGTGGGGGGAAATACCACAAAGGCAAACAATAATGGAAAATACATTGGCTGAACCAAGATATTTACATATTGTGTGTTTCCTATCCCATATCCCTATAACATTCTGAAAAAATGGAATACTCTTTTTCTCATGAAAACATGCTTATTCTTATTCATGAGTGTTATGCTTTTCGTATATTCTGACCACAATCAGAATATTAACTTTCATATAAACATAGATAACAAGTTAATTATTTCCATGTTTTTTTTTTGTTGTAAATGTGTAATAGATCAATCTGAAAACCATTTAAATATGGTAGGTGAGAAGTTTATTGGTTGAAGCTGAGAAGTACACTATATTACCAGCTCTTTTGAGGACAGGCGGAGGGTTTTTTTGTAGCAGACACTGCTGGCGATGTGGAGAGGCTCTGGCTGGCTGCATGCTGAATTCTGCTTAGCAGGCCTGCTGTCATCCTCACTCGAAGATGATTCATCCTTTAACCTGTTACAAAACCCAGCCAGCAATATGTATAGTCATTAACCTATTAAGTGGTTTAAATCCATGGACTGTGTGAGTCACTAGCATGAAAAATACTTTATTTTGTTTCTACAGTGTTCAAATAATTTGTTTCAAATTGTTACGTGGCAATGGTTTCACTCAGTTGTTTCATACTATGTTTCATATGTTGTACTCTATTTTCCTTAAAAATAACAGGACAAAAAGTACCATGTTATTTTGCGGAGTTCACTTTGCTTTACACTTTTTTTTTTTTTTTTAAACAGTTCAAAGCATGCACAAGAGTTGCATAAGGAAGTACGGTCTGTGATGTTACCAAATGACATACATATTGAATATAAATGGTGTTAGACCTGAGAGAGCACTGCTGACTTTCACGTCAATAATATCTTTTTCTTAGCATATTGAGTGTTACCCTTTGTTACAGTTTATTATAGGCCAGGCAGCTGGCAGTAAAACAAAAACTGTGAAAAAGTTTATCTGAATGTGGGGTGGCTGTTATATTTATTATTATTTTTATATAATTTTATTACACCCCACTACAGGTTCTAAGAAGTTTCCCGGAGTTAACCCTGTTACATGGGTGTAGTTCTTACCTAGTGCCTGCTGTTAAAGTCTGTTCCCCACTTTCAGCAGATTCCTGATGTAGAAAAAGAGAAATTACCAAGCCAATAAAGGTCTCAGTTAACAATACAAACAGCAAATAAAGGCTTTTCCCTGTCAGTCCTGAAAATAATATAATATCTCATATCCAATTTCTGTCATCTGATCCAATAGTTATTTCCCGTATTTGAAATGACAGCCTACCGATTTGGAGCTGCTGTTTTTCCCCCGCCATGAGAACCACCAACGTCCTCCTTTCTTGGGCATTTTCTCCTTCACAATGTTCTCCAATGCAGCCTGCAGCAAATGCACAGAGTTCCTGATACTCAAAACTTAAACTTAAAACTCAAAAACCTAAATGACAGTGGATGACTGTGACAGAAAGAAAGGCATGCAGTAGCTAAGGCTCAGACACACACACATAAACATAAAAGTAGGACATACGGGACTGGAGCAAAACACACTAGGAAAGCAATAAGTGAAGAGTCCCAAAGCAGAGTACACATAACTCAGGCAAGAGTACTTCGAACAGTGCCAAATGGGATGGGATGAAGGGAGAGAAATTAAATCAAAGAAGAAAAAAAAAAACAGGGAAGGAAGAGACAAGATAAGTTTTTTTTTCAGGGTTGTAACATAGTGCACATAAGAACTGGAAAACAAGTGAAGGCAACCGTCATATTTTTTCATGATACCTGCAGTGTGGTGGAAACGAGCTAGGAGCTTGTTCAGGAACCACGTATTTTTTGATAAGGGGGATATTACAGAACCCTTTAGTTCCTTTAGTTTCAGAACCTCGGTAGAAATGCAACTATTACTTAGCTAGATTCTGCATCTCAATACTCAGAGGCTTACCAAACGTTTGGGTTGCTAATATACCATGGCTAGATTATTACCAGTGTCAAACTTGAGGAGACTGGTCTTGCTCTGGCGAGGGGTCTGGCCTTGACTACAATTCAGCTTCTAGGTCTCAAGATGCAATAGCTAAGTAAGCGAGAGCTCTGTAGCCCATGGTGACCTGGAACATAACAAAAAGTTGGTGTGGCTGGAGGCCCATGAGGGCTGGATTGAGATCCTCTGCCCTAAGATAAAAAAAGATCCTGTAGTATTTTATATAAGGTATGCAGTTTTACCTTTGGCAAGAGTTTCTGGAACACCTGCATTGCCAGCATGAGAGGAGCAGCCGTAGTCCAGTTATAATACCTTACGGATACAAACAGAATTATGAATTATGAGTCAGCATTTAAATTTTTTTTAAATCTGAATATTTCTGATCCAGTGAGATATTCTACATACTTGGTTCCAATCTTTACAACCAGATTGGGGTCATCAATAATTGATGGATTATCAGCAAACTCCTGATAAGATACTGCTTTTTCCTCAAATTCCTCTGTGGAAAGAACAGACAGGCTTTGTTCACCAACTTATTCTCTAGAAGAACGATAACAATAAACCAAATGTACTGTGTACCGTATAAAAAAGTTATTTACCTTGAGTGATCTCCTGGTTCCCTGTCAGTCCTCCACACAAAGAGATGGCAATGTTGGGCAGGTCTCCTGATTGGTCGGAAAAGCTGTCCACTCCGCTGTCCATTGCACTGCTGCCCACTGACTGAGGCGACTGATTGGCACTCCTCGTCTCTGTCCTACCCCTAACTAAACCTGTGCCGTCACTGCACAACAAAAGTGTTACTTGTATTAGAATGGACCAGATTTGAGAAATAGACTAGTATGCTTACTACATCCCGCTAGGGAGAAGAATTAGGTTACCCACCTCTTAGGAAAATAGAGTGCTGCTACCTCAGGCTCTAGCTCTGTAAGATCATCCAGATACACACCGTCTGATCCGAGATGATGACTTCTCTTGTCTGAAAATTAATACTATTAGTCTAACATATTTATTTCATCTTAATAATTAAGCTGAAATAATAATCTTTCTACTTGAATAACATCACTGCTCAACTTTGAACTGTCACTTTACCGTCTTAATGGTTTTGAAAGACCAAAGAGTGAATAAAAGCCTGAAGAAAATTAACCTTTTCTCTTCGATGGAGAGTCAGTCTTACTAAGGACCTGGAACCCAGGACTGTGTTGTTCATCCTCCAGCTCGATGATGAGGCGAGCTGCTGCACTGATGGCTTCCACCTCCATAGATGGAGCAGGAGCAGGTGCTGGAGGCACTGCCGTGGCAGTGAGTGCTGGAGGATTTTCTTCCACTTTTTTCACCATCCCATCTCCTGTGATGGTCCGGAAGTGTGTGCTGTCTGACATGGGGATTGATGCTGGAGTCACCACCATGGGCTCAGTGATGGACTGCTTGAACATGGGCTGTGGAGAAAGATAGGGGTTTTGTTCATGAGAAAGCTGGTCCCTTATGTTTATTTTAGGTAAAAATGACCCATTAAAATTCTTTACTAAAACAATGTGGAACAATGTTAAAAAATATTTTTCCAAAATGAAACTAGACTCTTAACACAATATCTCTAATATCTCTAATTCATTTAAAAAATATATTTATATTTAATAGATTCAGTCAGGTCATTTAGACCAAAGAGTCTAAGTCCTAAGACATACAAAGTGTTAAATGGTATGTATGAGACCAAAAGGTGATTTTAGTACTTTTCAAAACTACTGATATGTCAATACTCTGACATATCAAAACACATACTGTCATAGGAGACTGGAACACACACATTATTTATTCAAACAATCCATCACCTTAATCACATCCTCTCATAAAAATGTGTTTGCACAGCCATTTTGAATCTCTGTTATTTACATTCAGGCTTGCTTATTCAATTCAGAAACTGCATAAAAACACAATTGTAATTCGAAATGTCTGTTCCTGTACCTTGGCAGCCTGAGGTAGCTCTCCCCAGGCCCACAGCATCTCAGGGTTATCTGCCTTTCCCTTGGCCATCTGACTGTCCAGCAGCTCTGAGTCACTCTTGGGTGTGGAAGGCAAGAAGCCACTTCCCATGCTTGCACAGGTGACAGAGGTAGAGAGAGAGTGAACATAACTGCTTTAATTTATGATTGCTAATGAAAGACATTATAATTGGCACAGGCTCTGGATGTGCTGGTACCTGATTGTATCTGGAAATGTGGACGCTTGTTGGGGGCAAGAGATGGACAGGCCTCCGTTTGTTGGGACAGATAGAGTACTGGTCTGCTCCACCCTTGTGCTGTGAACGCAAAAAAAAGATTAAAAGGAACTTTTATTAAAATGCTAACACAACTAACAATAAATGCTATACCAGATAGTATTATGTGATTTGCATAATCTAGCACCAATTAGCTTTCACTAGTTATTACCGATATTACTATCACCATTTTAAAAAATATATTTTCTCATGTTTAGGGAAGTTTATCTGGCATACCTTTGCATATGTATCCAATCTTCTTCACACTGTGAGTACTCTTTGCTCTGTGTAAAAGAGCTAATGGAGGGACCACTATTCACCGGTTCAGCATAGGGTTCATGCAACATAGCTCTGCAAACATACAGAAAATAAAAATACTTGAAAAGTATAGAAACAGCTAAATGATTTTAGCTTGCACCCTTTTAATGGGCCCTTTCTCTCAAAGAAATAGAGAGTACTGTGAGGTTTCCAAAGAGCAAGCCTCTGGAATGCATCCAAACTGCCTCCACAGAGCTGACATTCTTTCCCAGCAGACTCCTTTATTTGGGCTTGTGACAGTGAAGGTTTATCTTTTCCATCACTGTTTCATTTAATTACTGGCACCTGAAAAAGTGATTCTGTGAAGTGGAGAGCAAGCAACGTAATGTAGGGACCTTTGAACTTGGCCTACTGTTTAGTTGCTATGAGGAATTACAAAAAAACCTTTGGTTCACAGTAAAACAAGTTCTTACTGGGAGTTGTTTTAGTACTGTATGAGAGGAGAACATTTTGATTGCCAAGAATTACAAAGGGTCTCCCTTGAGCTGCGATTTAAACTGGATTTCATGTAAAAACGATTCATGAATTTCATGGAAAAACTTTGGGGTTTTTGTTTTCTTCAGCAGCAGGACTGCTCTTTCTCCCTCAAACATATGCAGGCACAAGGTAGAAACAGCCTGCATCACAGAAACCTGCTCATCTGAATGCATTCACAGCTTTTTGCAAACAAACTAAACAGCAGCAAGCAAGCTCTAATTTAATGCCAATCTTGTATACAAGCTTATTACAGTTCATGCCTTCTCAGTTTTCATGGTTGATTCAATCTTTCCTCAATTAAAGGTACAGGGAATTAGTGTAGCCCTAAGAATCAAGCCAATCTGCCAGTGTAACTAAAAATCTACATAAGATGGTCTTCAAGCTACAGTGTGCCATCCAAACCAACAGAATAGTCAATTTCAGTTTGTAAAGATATGGGCTCTAGATGGGAGAGATCTTGGGAACACCTCTATCCTCAACTGCCTTCCACACACATACTTTCGTTTTGTGTTCTCAGACACAGAAAATCTAGCCTCCAACATTCACTCTATCCAACAGAACCTACTGAAGTGTTCTCTAACAATTTCTTCAATCAATTACAATTTTGTCATGATGTGAAATGGAGTACAAGACAATACACCCTCTCATCTTAATACTTACCTGCTAGCTGTAGTTTCTGTATCTTCATCAGAACTCATATCGATGCGGAACATGTCTTCATCCTCTGAGTCTCCGTTGTCCTCTCGCTTCACACTGTCTAATTTGGACTTCTTTCTCCTCTTCCGTCTCTTTTTCATCATACCGTTGTCTCCCGAAAGGCCCATGGATTGGATGGAAGTCCCAGTTATAGGCTCAATTAGACGAGACACATTTTTCCCCATATGGGATTCCATCAAAGATGAGCCATCAGTCATTATAGGGGATGTCGCTAGATGGGATGGGACCATCTCCTGTGGAAAACATTTTAACAACATTAGCCTGAAATATTTTGTTGAGATGGTCTGCAGTAGAGGCAGAAGTCTCCCTATATAATCTCTGACAGTCAAAATGTTATGGGACATAACATAAGTATTATACATGTTAGGTAGAGCTCCATCCTGTTAATGAGCACATAAAGAGCACCCAAACACACAGCACTGATCTGATTCACCATGTCGCACTGTTTCAATTGCACAACATTACAACCTTAATGCTACAAGGCAGAGCCCTGCATATTTTGCTGTAACAAAACTTGTGTACGTGCACTACTAAGCTACTGTCACTATGCAAAACAAACAGGCAAATATAAGCATTAAATCTCTGCCTAGCTTCTGCAAAACATGAATATGGCTCATTAACAGTGGCTTGGAAAGGACTACTTTTACAGCGCATATGTGAGCTCTATCACTCTGACTTTGGTTTGAACCCCAACTGTGTGAGGTCAGGCTGCACCAATTGTGCAACCGGACATATTCTCACTTGTTGTGAAAAACAGCAGGGTATTAAAAAATATTTAATGGGACAGACTATAATAACAGGAGCTGCTGTAGAACACTGGATGATAGAGAGCATTAATAGAAACTTGCTTTTTAAAAGAGGTATGGGAACATCCACATTTAGATCAAGATTAAATGGTTCTTCAGCTGATGGTGATGTGAAGGGAAAGGCAAGCAGCACATTCATCTGGAATCCCCTACAAAGAATTGTGATTTTTTAAATCTGGCAACAATTCGAGTCCTCCACTATCTCTCAACTTTCATTCAAGAACAAAAATTGTATTTGGAACAAAAGCAGCTTTCTTTGGTTAATAATTAATCCTAGTTCTAGACTGACTTAAACAGCCAGTGTAAGTTTTTAGTCCAAGGCAGACCAGTCAATGCCTGCAAAAGCAGACTTCTTGGAGTTTCAAACATCTTTTAAATTGGTACCAAACTACTATGAGATAGAGGTCCAAAAACAACTACTGTAGCCTATAAAGTATCAACAATAATTGTGCACAGGATCAGCGCAGTTATGTTACTGCAATGCACCCATACATTTGAACTCACATAAAGAGATCCCAGATATAAAGTGATAGTTTGAGATGATTTACAAATACTGTTTTCATTGAATTTTCTTGCCTGGATGAGGAAAGCACACACCACCATTTCTCTTCCCTCAGGTCTCTGTGATAAAAAGTGTAATCACTTCCTTCACACTACCTGGGTGTGCCCATTCTTCAGTTTATAAAAGGCTATAGCAGATACTCATCTTTGAGTTTTCTAAGTGTCATGACTGTAATTAACCCATCTATTTCCCAGAGTTTGTTCATCTTTGCCAGCGAGAGCTTCGGTGTTACAAGGAGAATTTGTAACATTGTTCCATGTCTCAGCAGATAAACCTCCATTTTGATGCCACTCTAACCATAGTTTGCCTTTAGCTTTTTCAGTTTTTTCCAATCTGGGTTTGGAAAGAGAAAAGGGTGACAGAGGCCAGCCCAAGCACAAGAGCGCACCAGTTCAGATTACAGAATGTCCCCACTATGGGACAGCTGCCATAAAACAAGGGTCACGTTTCACATCATGCAACTTGAAGAGATATTCTCATGTGTTATATTGCTCAATATACTATATAGAGTATGATGGAACTGGATGAACACAATGTCCTAGAGTGAAGTGCTCACCATATCACTCTCAGTCTCTGTGACAAAAAAGGCTTCGCCATTCTCCCCCAGTTTCATGTGAAGGTTTACCGGCTCCCCGTTAATCTCCATGTCAACCTGTGCAGAGACGTTGTTGTCACTGTGTAGTTCAATTAATTAAAAAAGTAATTTCAAATTTGCATGAGTAAATTACGACAATACATGTAAGATTCCAAGGCAAAGGCAATGCTAAACCTTTAACATTCTAAACGGCTTTTGAACAATTTACTCATCATTTTTACCTATTTTCTTCTAATATAACCATTTCCAATAGAGTATTTTTCTTCTCTATTACATGACATTGATAACAATTAGCTTGATACAGCCTAAACATGAACAGTGACCGTACCAGTTTTTCCCGTGAACGCAGCACGCCCATCTTGCCAAAGCGGACGTGGAAGGGTGAACACTGCAGAGAGCCATCAGGCTGACGCACCACAATGACATCGATACAGCCAGACAAGGTGGCAGGGTTCAGGCCTCGGTACAGCTCCTTTACCTGCACAAAGACCTGACCGGCCAACTGTCCCACGTAGTTCATGGTCCGACTCTGAGAGAGAGAGAGAGAGAGAGAGAGAGAGAGAGAGAAAGGGCGAAAAATGCAAGAATGTTAGAGTTTTCTGACCAAATCTGTATGGGTCACAAATCCCCTGGTTAACAAATCAAAAGACCTCCCTTAAATTAAAAATAGTATATGATACAGTATTCACAGTAATCACATTATCCAGTGCAGGATATTAATCTTTGTAAAAAAAACAATTAATGTTTACTACTCAACACAAACAGCGTTTCTATTATCATGAATTATGGCCTCAAAAGCTAACAAGGAAGTCTTTTTAACTATTTTAACAAAAGCCACTTTTTGATATATATTACAGAGTACATTAATAAAGTTTATTGAGTTGATGTAGACAAGGCCAGACAATTAAAAGTAGCCATTTGGAGCAGCCAAAAGCTAGATAGAAAGAAAGCAGCTGAGTTTTGGGTTGGATTTTAATAGGAATAATTTTGCATTATAAATTATGTGTAACTAACATTTTCCCTAAGGTTTAGGGCTTCTTCCTCACACTGGAAGGGGTGAAGCCACCTTGGTTTAGTAACCCACTTGCTCGAATAAGCTCACTTGCTGGCAATTAGTGAGGCATTAACTAAAGCCTAATTGTGTGCAATTTGAGTGGCTATGGAATCATATGCCAGGCAGGGAGGCTGCTCTAGTTGTGTCTTGCATAATAGGAAGGTAAATGTGTTGAGCACGATCAGACGTACACACTCAAGGTTGGAAGGTGGAAGACAATATATATCGGTCTCAATATATTGATTAAGACAAAATAATTGAAGACTTTTTTTTTTTTCTTCGTGTCAGTTCCACATTTGAAAAGCCCTTTAGTTTAGTGGCCTATTTTATTTGGTGAAATATAAGCCTATATGAAAAGAACTTGATTGACATTACGTTATATCCTACATTTTATTACTGAATAAAGAAAGAAACCCCTTTATCCATCTTCAGCGTCTTACATTGTCAACATTGTGGGCTAAATAATGCATCACTCTCAAAATAAACGCTGAACAAACTCAAATAGGGCCTTCTCGCATCTGTCATACTGAAAGCCGCACCTTGGCACATTAGGGTAAAAGGCTAAATGTGATTGGTCATCTCCACTCATACACATGGTGTCCCCTGTGAAATTGCTCAAAAAGATCACAGCCTTACCCAGGTATAACCCACTGTATAACTCATGTTACAGTCAGAAATGCCATTTGAGTGGCACACTATGTGGTCAGCCACTTTTCCTACAGTGCAATATTAAAAAGAGTTTTAGTAACGTGGGATTTGGGCAACCTGTGCAAATGAATGTCCCAGCAGTAACGACGAGTTACTTATTAAGGACTTATTTCCAACTAGTCACTATAGCCTAAGGGATTTAATAAGCAAGTCTACATAACTAATTGCATTAGCGTAGGATGCTGGCAATATTATAATCAAAAATGATCTGCCTCACATGCCTTGTGCAGCACCACATCTGCTGTTCTGACCCTGTATGCCACAAGCTCTGAGCTCCTGTGCTGTCCTTTTACACGGATCCAGGGCCAGTCCCCAGACCACAGCAATTACACATTAAACCAGTAAAGCAGAGCTCTGTGAACACCTCGCGTGGCTTCTGGCGTGCTATTCCATGACACCAACGACACATGCATCTTCTTGATATGCCACAAGGCTACCATGCGTGAAGGAGCTCTCTCAACAAGCACACAATGTTTTAGGCTGCTAAACACATGCGGTATTGCATTTCGCTGTGGAGCTCTAGATTCGACTGGGCAGATGAGGACAAATAAAAAGCACCAGCATGTTATCCACGGAATAATGCGATCTGTGGAAAGACCCCTGAAAGACGGCAGACCGGGTACAGGATCGAGCCACTCAATCCACACCGATCGTTGTATTTTCAAGCACGACACGACGCAGCACGCTTATGCGTTTTAACCAGCGCGCATAGCTGTGGGGATGCAGGCGCTATAGCGCCTATAGGACCACTCGAGCGGACATGAGAATAAACCCAAGACACATCGTTTAGACACCTTACGATCGCGGGGACAAGGTGTGCACATCACGATCGGTATTGTAGATTTCCCCAAGAATCGCGCCGCTCATGCACGAATACCTGGAGGCGTCATTACGAGATGTAGAAATAAACCGTGCACATGCATGATCTTTATCAAAGACTAACCAAAGCAGCACACGGTTAAATGAGCAACCCAGACGCTCCCAATGTGCATGAGCGGCGCGATTCTTGGGGAAATCTACAATACCGATCGTGATGTGCACACCTTGTCCCCGCGATCGTGATGTGCACACCTTGTCCCCGCGATCGTGATGTGCACACCTT
>JAOUQW010000002.1:4380387-4393090 GCA_028565825.1 Olivaichthys viedmensis | reverse complement strand
ACTATCCACTACTACACACAACTATCCACAACTATCCACTACTACACACACCACACGCACACACACCCACACCACACACACACACACACACCACACCACACCACACACACACCCACACGCACACACACACCACACACCCACACGCACACACACACCCACACCACACCACACACACACACACACACACACACACACCCACACCACACACACACACACACACCACACCACACCACACCACACATACACACACACACACACACACACACACACACCTCTGTCATGTTGTGTTCATGCGTTGTGCAAACTAGCGAACCGAGTTGCCTTCTCTTGTTTTCAGTTTACAAATTCAGGCTGGAAAACAACGTGCACGCACCACGCACATCCATTGGAAGACAAAAGACGCTTATGCAAATTCGAGTATTAAACGTCGAAAGCTGTACGCCAGCATACCATTGATCGATGTTATTTTATAGGCTCCCTACAAACATTAGTCCACGTAATGAATAAAAAGACGTCAGCGCATGCAGTGCACACACAACCCTACACACAGAGTTAGATAAGGGTTCGTAAGGGTTCAATCTCCTCACCATTTTTCAAAAGACCTTGCTGCGTCCATAAGCCTTCAGTCATGTCAATCACCAATACCAGTTATAAGAAGCGGAGGACAAGTTAAGCAGGTCATTTTTAAAAGTGGCCAGCAGGTGGCCCCCTCTACCATTAAATGACGAAGCGAAGCTTGCGTGTGTTTCCACTAAATCCGCGCAGAGTCTTACCGCCACAGAACTCTTGTTTTTCGAGCTTGTGTTCTGCTAGCGCGACGTTTGTAATCATTTATAGAGCCCACCGACTTCCCTCGTTTGTCCTTGGGAAATTCATTAGGTAAACACAAAAAATATGCAGGGTTCCAGTTTCCCCAGCACAAAGCTCGTCCTTCAGCGTTTGGCCGAACACCCTTTCACAGCTTGCACCACTGCGTCGGGCTTTATTGCAGCAAGCATTTGAGGAAACATGCGATACACCCTTTCCCAAAGAGTCTAAGGTTGCCTAACAGGCCTCGCCCTCGACCGTACTTTAGCCTGAGTATTTTTGCATCATCAGGTTTTAGTGAAGCTCCAGCTATTTCAGCTGCTTTGCTCAAATTTAAACACAGGCCTATGTGGAGCAATTCAGACTCTACTCTTCATCTGGAAAGAAGCATGTTCACATTCACTACTTCGTGCCTACAAAAGGCCCCCTTCCATTTTGGCAAATAAATATTTTATTGCTTTTGTCTTTGTTTTCTAAACCCTAACCCTAACCCTAACCTTTCCAAGCTGTCCTTGGAAAGAAAGTGAAAGATGTTGGTTTGCCTTCATGCTGATGTGGAGAAAGAAAAGGCTTGGTTGTGGGTGGAGGGCCGCGACGACGCGTACCGTTGCTCTCCAAATGTTCTCAAGCGTATTAGAACAATATTTCATGAAGGCGAAATATGACGAAACAGGATGAGAATGAAGGACACTACAAATATCAGACCGCAGAGATCAAGGAAGTAAGGAAAGAGGGAACAAACAAATGTGTTTCATGAAACAGAGTATGTGATCATAATTCTGCAGAGGAATCACGCAGCATACAAACTCATAGGGCTTTGCTTCATGTGTTCGCTGCGAGCACATCTGCTCATGAGCCGGAATAAGACAGTGGTCTTGGGGCTCCTGCCACACTTAACAGTTATGCAAATCCAATTTAAATCCCACTTATACGCCCTCATAGGTGTCTTTTGTCCTTTAATCAAATTCTGTTTATGGTTGAGGCAATTATTCCCAATTTAGCCACTTAAAGGCAAATGAAAGTGGCCCACCAGGAGCCTCCTGGAAGGAGAGGGAGAGGGGGAAACCTGAAAACACATAGCTTGCAAATCTGTGACCTTTAGAAGAGCAGTTTCGCTTTATCTGTTCTTAGTTTACCTGCGCCGTGATTTAATTTCCTAGCTTTTAAACATGATCAATTACCACGCTTCTCTACCTGTAATGCTTTGAACAGATCTCAATAAACAGCATTAATTGGGCAGTGCTCTTGGCCTGAACCTGCAAGCTGGAGGTCCCTCATTTGCCTTATTAGTGCAGGGGACTCGAGCCCTATCCAGGTGGATAATCTCACTGCTTTACAGCCTTAATTATACCATAATCAGTTCAGCAGTTGGCCCCTTCAATAGAAGCCAGGAGCCATCTCTCTCTCCTTTGCCCCCCTCTTCTCTCTGTCCCCCCCCAAATCCTGCAGGCTTCCTCAGTAGCAGCCCATATTCTCCATGTCACAGCCGAAGCATGTGAAGGGCAGACTAACTTTGTAGGACAAGACAAAGCTTAAACATATGGCTGGAATCCCCCAGGTGCAGTCTTCAAGAAGGGC
Source organism: Olivaichthys viedmensis (assembly GCA_028565825.1). Lineage (NCBI taxonomy): Eukaryota > Metazoa > Chordata > Actinopteri > Siluriformes > Diplomystidae > Olivaichthys > Olivaichthys viedmensis. The sequence continues at coordinate 4,390,705 of JAOUQW010000002.1, read as the reverse complement.
TGGTGTGCAGGCCACTCTCTACTGCTACACTTTCCTAGACACATCTATTCTCCACTCTCATTTCCCAATTACCATTTTTGCATTCGTTTTTCCCCCTCCACCCACCAGATTGGGACCTGACTCATTTGTGAACTGTTTCAAGTGCTCTGTAATGACTCTTTTACATGGTCCAAGTTTGTTGTCTAATTAAATATGTCTGAAAGTCTGTGATTTCAGCAGTAATCTGCCACTGCTGGCTATGAAAATAGAATCTCTGAAAATGAGGCACTGTTTCAATGAGGCAGTGATTCATTTGGGTGTTTACATGTTTGTTTCCTGTTTATTTCCCTAAATGCCTTGGTAAACGGTTTGAGCTCTGGAATAAATATCTCCTATTTAACTTCATTATTATAAATCAAATGAGCGCTTCATGTGGCGTTAATGAAGACAAAGTGAAATATGGATGTTTTTCTCATTGCATTCTAGACCAATTAAGAGGCCCATTTAATGCTAATTAGCCACTAAACTTCAATTTGTGTCCCGTTATTTGCTCTTTTTGAATTTCTCGGCACTTAAATGTCAGTTTCGGCAGCAAATTTAATCAATAAACATCTGTTTTGTCAATAGACAAGTGTTCATAGAAAACCTAAATAAAAATAGAAAAAGGAACCTTGCCAAAATTGACAAGATTTGAAAAGTGAGCAATAACTGCACTTAGTGGCAAATTTTTGCACTTTTTATTACAGTGTAGTCTCTTCATGTACAATCGCATTCTCACTGTGTCTTGTGTCCCCATGTAACAATTTTATATAGACTGTTACAACTTTTGCTTTAGCCTGCTTGTGCATCAAGGTTGCTAGATAACACTGACATTTCCTTTCAAAGACCTCCAGAGGCGGCAAGTAATATTTCCACTTCAAATAACATCTGTAATTCTGCCTGTCAGTTGCTTGCCCTGACAGACAGGTAAATATTTCACCTAGGAATCTTGCTTAAATGGTTAAACCTGCTTTAAACACTGCTGTGACAGGTGGGACATTGGCAACCTGGTTCAATTTCACCACATGACATTGTTACAAAGCAAATGGCACCAGTCTGTCCAGGATTAAAATGAGCACAGTAATGCGTGTTTATTGGAGAGGTTGATGTGTCAACGAACACTTCTGCTTTTGGAGCTGCTTAAAAGGGTCAAGACTCAAATGTTAATGAATCTGGGGGAGTTTTTGATGGCATGACAATAGTCATTTCTCCATTTTTCCCCTCCCTTCTCCTTCTCCATCTCTTCTTACTTTGTGAATGTTTAAGACTGCAAGGGGTCCAATTGAAAAAAGCATAACATGGAAGAATATTTTGACATTCAGGACATTTTTTGACCAGCCATTTTACATCATATCGCTTGAATTAAAATTGTGAAAAATTTCATTTGACAGCAACAGCAGAGTGCCGAGAGATTAAAGCACAAAATATAAACAAACTCTCATATTCATCTCATGCAATAAGATGCACTTGTACAACTGAAACAGCAAATTTCCCTTTTTGAGTTTGTATAAAATGTGTTCCAAGTAAGATAGAAGAAAGGCTAGAAACTTCCAGAGAGGTTTGCAGAGGAAGAATGGAGTGGGGCGGGTGTTATTTTATTCTTCCTGCTCTCTCTCCCTCTTTCTTCCCTCCTCCATCATCTCCCCTCCAGGTTCTCGGTGTTGACCATTTGTGCGCAGTGCGTTGGGTGGCTGGTGGTGTTGTAGGTGTCAGGGAAGGTGTGTGTGTGTGTGTGGGGGGGCAACTGAGGAGTACTCTGTACATGAGTCATGAGGCGAACTTCTTAACCTCCACTGTGGCCTCACTGTGGAAAAGTCGTCAATTTATATGCATTCAATAATGTTTTTGTAGGGAAATAACAAGGTGTTCATGTAAACTGTGTGAATGAGATGTTTTTATTAATAACAAATAATATATCCTGTATATCCTGACTCTTTTTAATAAAGCACCCGTGAACTTGAAAAAATTGATTTTTAAATGGTAAACTCCTCAAAGATGTTGGGTCAACTTTGTTAACACAGTGCAAAAGCCACATTGGTCCTCCTAAAACATGGACTTCCTCATTACGTATAAGCTCGGTTAGTGATGTAATGAAATAAACTCAGATAATGACTTATTATGTCCGAGATTAGAGGATGATTTAGTACCCGGAAGCCACAAAACCTGCATGCTAAGCTAGCTAACTAACTTGGTTAATGTTAATTATGAACCAAACAGTTTTGATTGCAATTGCATATTTTGACAGGTTTGGCTACTGTTAAATCGCTGCAGATGTGACAGTGCAAATCGGATGAATGAATCGGACTGAAATCCCACTCATATTGAACAAATGCGAGCTAGGTTACTAGCAGTTAGTTAGTGCTATTTGCTATTTGTGATGGCAGGAGGACATGGTGGTGTTTTCAAATTGCACATTTATGTACAGTATATTAATAGATTCTGGTATTTTTAATGTAGGTAAAGGTATAGAGAATTTCCTAGGCCATTTTTGGGCAGTTTCTTGGGAATAATAATAAAAAACATTAAGCAATTTATTATTCTACATAGATTAGTTTTAAGGGTTTAAAATGATGTACTGTATTCAGTGGTACTTCAACAAAAAACTTTAAACAACCAATCTAGCAGTGCAAATGGAAAAAAGTCTTCTCCAATACTTTCTTTTCTCAGTTACAGTCTGGCAGGTTTCTGTTAAAAAAAGAAAGAAAAGAAGAAGCTGGTTCTTATATATTGCTATTGTGTTTTTGTAAAGGAGTTCCACCTCCTCTGTTTAGCAGATGCGTGTTGTGCTGAGCTGCGAATGTGCATCTTGTGCATTGTTTGTGGCAGCCAGCAGTAGCTTCAGTAATGCAGTTGTGAAGATGTGTCTCGCTGCACTCCCGAGAGAGAGCAGCCAAATCCAATCAGAGAATTCAAGACGATGTGGAGAGAGAGAGAGAGAGAGAGAGAGAGAGAGAGAGAGAGAGAGAGAGAGAAAGAGAGAGCGAGAGAGAGAGAAAGAGAGAGCGAGAGAGAGAGATTTTGTAGCAGTAGGTAGCGCATGTTGCTTACCACACTGGCAAAGTCAGAGCTGATTTAGCAAAGGTTTGTCTCGTGCAAACATGATTAAAACAGCTGTGGAATTTTGGGAAATTATTTCATGTCTCACTTGTTTGGCAAGCAATCATACAGGAAATAATGTCAGGTGAGGCAGTTGATGTTCTTTTTGACAGGTGCTTCAAACAGTGTAGTAAACAACTGATCACATTGTTTAGATGTTCTCAAAAGCCCCTGAAACTTTCCCAGCTTGTATTCAAGCAAGGGGAGACAGAAAGTGTGTGGGGAAGGAAGCACAGAGCAAGTAAGAGGGAGAGAGAGAAAGAGGGGGAAATGTCCTACAAAAGAGGTGCAGGGAGGGGAACTTTACTGGGATTTGTACAGAGTGCAGAATTTGCCAAGGCGAGTGTGTCGACGGGCAGGGCTCTGGGGGCCCCGGTGTGGGTCCGGAGGGGACGGGTGTCAGCCAGGTGTGTGTGTCAGTGAGTAATGGCACTATCAACTCGCCATCGTCATCCATCATGCGGCCCGGGAATCACGAGTGCAGCAACATATCATTACACAAGGTTATCACTGGCCCATTACTGGCCCTGATCAATCTACTCATCCACTGGGTCCTCCTCTGTGGTCTTCCTTTTCTTTTTCTCCCTTTTTTTTCCTGAGAGAAAAAGCGTTTTATAAGCACCAACCCCTCAAAACACCTTCTGTCTTGATTGGAAGCTTTTGCCACACATTGAATTGCCATAATTGGTATTATTATAATACTACTAATAATACATTTTATTCATGGAGCACTTTTAAATAACTCAAAGATGCTTATAAGCAGGGATTAAATTGGGGGGAGCTCAAGGGAGCTGAGCTCCATCAGCTTTGGTTTTTGTGAATGGCAAGTGGAGTTGAGCTTTGTACTATCATTTGATGGAAATGTAAACCATAGCATAATGATGATAATACTAATAATAAAAAATTGACAAACGAGGAAAACTGGAAAATTTAGGACTGGCCAGTTGTAGTTAGTTAAATTAAGCCCCTAGGACAGAAACAGATATTGAAAGCTTGTTTTAATCTTATTTCCATAATATCAGTGTTGCAGAGGACCCTAAATTGTGCAGTAATAGAGAAGTAAGTGAATATTAAGAGCGCACACATGCAGAGAGAGCGAGAGATAGAGAGAGAGAGAGAGACACATGGTGCTGAAAGGTTACTGGATTATTTGACTTCTATTTTAGAGGCCTCAAATCCAGCAGACAATGTATTAGACAGCAAACATCAATACCAGTCTCGCGACAGTTGACTTTGAATTCCCTTTGAGTGCAACATACATGCTTACTGATTACTGATTCTTTCGCCGTACTGTTGACTGGGGAATTTAAACTAGGCTTTGGGCAAGTGTTTGTCTTTTTATACTTATAAATACACATATAAAAAAACTGAATTCAAAAAAGAATTCATACTTGAAAGAAAGAAAATGGGATTTAAATTTTGCATTATATGTATATCATACTTTTTATTTGAATGTGTAAAACTAAGTCTTGAAGAAAAGTGAAACGTGGCTGCTCTGCTTTTTTACTTGAGGCCTCTCCATATGTAGCTGGCTGGCTTTTATAACAAACCGTGAGAAGTCATTATCTAAAGGGGGTATTATAATTAGCAAAACAATAAAAGTTTATTAATGAACATTAAAATGCAAAATAGTAAAAAGAGATCCTATCAATCAAAGGTGACTCCCTTTTTGAGTTTTAATTAGATATTGCAGTTAATGGCATGAGGAGGGAGTTTGGAGAAATTTAATTGCTATGGTTTAATGGGCCAACATCTTTTTAAAGTTAGAGTCTACAAAATTGTAATTTATATAATAATGTCATTTTTATTTGAGTGGCAACTAACTAAAAAGGTGCAAAAGTACAGATCCTCCATGTTCTGAAAGCAGTGAAGCTTCTAGTTCAAGATTGTCTGATGACATGGGCACCTGGACATTGTGTCTTAAGGCCTTACCATTTTTAGCTGGCTGGAGATGACTTTAATTCAGCAATGTTGCATTTTTTGCTTAAACACAGATTTTCATAGAGAAAGTCAGAAAAAAAAGTATATTAATTAATTGGGAAATGTGCTTTATTTCTTAGTGCAGATACCTACATTTATTGCATTGTCTCTGTTTTTGAGGGCATGACTGGGACTTTTTAATTTTCAAAGAGGGCACCTTAAACCAAGTGAGATCTTCTATTTCAGAAACAGGGCACATTCAAATTGGAGCGTTCCATTTTCTCTGAATAGCCAATAATCAGGACACGGTTTAAACTCTAGCATTTCATACCGTTTTCTAGCGTACAGTCAAAAGTGCACAGACTACAACAGCGGAAATGTATGATTGTGTAGCATAAATTTTTTTTTAACCTAAACAATTTTTACTTGAGAGCTGCTAACACGCTAAAAGAAAGTAATGAAATATTCAAATTAATTTTTTGAAACAATTAATAATAATCCAAGAATACATATTACATTAAGATTATAAGTAAACATGCACAAAAAGGCCTATATACAAAAAGCCAGCATTATAAATACAAGTGAACAGATTACTGGAGCTGAAAAAGTGGTAGAGTATTATTAGTATAATATTTACTACATTAAATATTAAGCCATTTTGTAGAGCTACCAACTTCACAAATTCACATAACATTTCACATGAATTAAAGATAATACAGGAATACAACTCACATTAAGTTAACAGCTGTCAGAATTGAACCCCCCCTCACTCTCACTCTGTCTTTGCGGTTCTGTCCGTCTGTCTCAGCTTGGCCCAACACTGGAGGTAAAAAAGGCAGAACACCACAAAGCAATGGAACAGGCACAGAAACCGGCGTGTTCAATCTATTTTTGCCTGTTTGGGCAGCCAGAGCCACGGGCCTCCACACATATCTGCCACAATGTATACTTCATGTGACACTGAACTCGCAACACATACTCACTGACTTTCAGCCGCCCTTGTTTAGAGAGTTTGGTGTGTGTGTGTGCGTGTGCTTGTGTGTGTGTGTGTGTGTGTGTGTGTGTGGTAGAGAAGCCAGCAAACTAACAAGGAGGACTAATGGAAACAGTTATGCATAGTTTTCTTTCTCTGTACACGCTCTCACTTTTTTTTTAAACACCTCTCTGTGTTTCTAGTTAAGGGAATTTAGTTTATTGTTACTTTTAACACAACCAGTGTGGTCAGATTTTCTCACACAAATGTTTTAAAATATGGTGTGGTAGCAAAGGCTTGACACTCATCTAACCCTGACTCATGCAATTAATCAAAAGACAGCACTGTAGATGTGAAGGCAAATTAACGACAGTCCACGATGTGATTGGATAGTGATTTAACACTTGATGTGCTGCCAGTTGTAGCTTTTTCCTCCCTCATTTGAACACACATTTTACACAATATGAAACACAAAAAGAGTGTTGTTAATAATCACATAACTCTTGTCTCTAATCATGAAATCTAAAATATAATTATAAATTTAATTTTTTTGTGTATGAACATTTAAGCCTGCCACAATTAAAAACCAATTCCGTTAAAGATAGCAGCAATTATGATTTAAAATGTGTTTTTACAATGTAGACTTCACCACTGTATTATGCAAAATAAACAATAATAAATTAAATCAATTCTGAACCATAGCACATTTTTTAGGGGGTACATCATTTTGGATAATATGTGGAACGTATTGTTATATTTAAAGCTATTTTTACTGTTTGTTGAAATCATAAACAGCACCATGCAATAGCAAGTGCAGCTATTACTAGATCCCTAATGGAAAGTGTACTTCACAGAGCAAATGGCCTTGAATGCACTTTAGTGTCTTGTCAGGATAAACAGAGGAAGAAGGAGAAAATTCTTTCATGGTGCAAGAAGGAAAGTTTTCCCTCACATAGCCAACAGGGAAAACAAAACTACTTCCTCTGTGGTCATATTTTGACAATTGCAGACTTGAAAACTCAGAGAAGAAGGGAGAAAGACAGAGACAGATGGAGAATTGGAGTAAGATGTCATTTTTAATTTGCACAAACAGAGAAAAAATGGCAGATGTAGGATATCTGGCCTAAAGCCATGTAACGTGCGCCTCAAACTGCCCGTGTCAGTAAAGTGTCCTTGAAGGTTTCAGGTAAAGATGAGGACTGGAGCCACACAAACATTTTAATGAATGGCTCTTTACTGTATCACTCAAATGTCTGTCTCCAAAGAACATTCACAGTGTGCCAACCGTGATACATAAAAAAACAACAACACCTTTCTAATCTCTGATTCGAAGCCTCATACACAAACCACACAGCACATGAGGAAACTCTAAGTATTCCTTATATAATGTTCTCTATCTTTCCATTTGTTTGTACCCAAACAACTTACCAAAGGACTGAAAGATTTTAGTAATAATAGAGAAAAAGAAAACAGTTTTAATGGGGGAAAACTCTTTTTTATGCCACGATGCAACTGGAATCCTCTCCATTTGAAATTTAAATATGTACATTATGTGCATATTAAATGTGCATATTATTAAATATGTACATTATATATTATATATGCACATTTAATAATTGAAGAACATTTTCTAAACTATTTCTGTAGGTAAACTATACATTATGCTAAATAATAATAATAATAATAGTTGGTTTATTATTTGTATTTTTTGTTTGTAGTACTAGTAGTAATAACAATGAGAAATGCTGGTTAATTTTTCATTTCAGAGTATTCAGAATATGTTTCTACATAATCATGTTTGGTGTTATCTGTGTGTTTTTATTGTTTATTGTACAGTAAGCAGCTGGTTGACCTGTCTGCCTGAACCAGGGTGCAAATATTTCAATTGCCAACATAGTTAATCATTTATTGAATACTTCAATACTGACCTCTGTGTGTGACAAACACTCAGGTCTATTTTTAGACGGCCCAATGAATTGTGTTTCATTAAACCTTCATCCTCCTCCAGTCGCCTCCGTGCTCTAAATTGGGATGGCATCAAGGTTGAAAATGTCAATAGAGGCAACCTTTTCCGTGTTAAGTTAAAAGTAGCAGTAGATGCATCATGCTTTTGTTGGTCTTATGAAATGGTTTTGGAAAAGTTGCCAAAACCTTTTTTTTTTTTTTTTTTTGTAAAATATTTTGATCATTTTGATTTTGTCTGAAAGTCAGTACAATTCAATAACTACTCTTGTGAAACAAAATCATCAAGGATATTTGAATCAAATTACAAATGTTGTTGGGCTTTTTATTGGGAATTTTGTGTTCTCCATTAACAATTACATTTAATGACTGAATTAATTGATGAATGTATGAATAAACAAATGATTAAATAAAGCCATGTTAAATTGATCAGCAAAGTGTAACTAAATCAGGCGCGGCTTACTGATTCAGTGTGATAATTAATATTTAAGAATGGTAGTTATAATAAATGCTGCATGCAGTCTTTTACCCATATACTTGTCTGTGCTCACCTTTTAACACAGACACGAACAGCAACAATCAATAGGTTAGAAATCCATTTATTCATTAATGGTAGGTCAGGATGATAGCATGCATGTGGTACAGTTGTCTCAGCTGCTCAAGTGCATCACGAAAGATTCAAGGTGCAGTAGACAATTATGTAGAAGAAGATGAACAGGAGACTCACCTTGGACAGGCATGGAGGAGAGAGTAACTCATCAACACAACTTTAAACATTTACCATGACACTGGAAGAAAAATATACTGCATGGCAGCATTTTAGCAGTGAGACTGGGCATATAGATAGCAATGATACCTTGATGATGGTGGTCCAGACCCTTTTTGTCTTAAATTGAAATACATTTTGCAAAACTGCTTTTGAATAAAATATGGCTTCAAACTTTCTACTAATTTCCAGTTAATATGTCTTGATGTAGCAGCACTACTTCAACCTCACTTGAGCAAAGCACAAAGCACTTATCATCTGTATGCAGTCTCAGTTAAGTTCTAAATATTTTTATACAGCTTCGTACTAGAATGTAGCTAAACATACATTTCACAATAGGCCTATATCTTGCGCCCCTATGTGCAAGGCTTCTGGGTAAAAGATGTTCTGGAAATAAATGCATTAGTAAATGCTATTTTCCATACTGCAGTAACAACTAAAATTATGATAAAGGCCAGATCCTAAACATTTCCTTTCTAACAGAAATAATCTTAGAAATTGTTTATGAGAGAGAAAAGATAAAATAAAGGCCGGTGTAGATTGAGTTGACAAAACGTGAGTCTTTGCTTAGTCGTATTGCGTCAAAGACATTGGGGGTTTGTTCACTGAATGATGATCACATTTGGAGTGGTAAAAGTAAAAAAAGTCAAATCCAAAGCAAGCGTCTGATGGTCTATGTATTATTTACAATTATGGACTACAATTATAATCTACATAATTGATGTAGCCATAGTTATAGTGTCACTATTATTTGAAGTATTACACAAATTAGGACAGCACACTGATGGTGCACCAGTGTTGGCTACTGTAAATGCTTGGATTGTATTCTGGCTCACTTATAAGTTGCTTTGGACAAAAGCAAATTATTCACCTAATCGTCATATAATAAATAAATGTAAATTATGTACATGATTATTTACATAACTATATCACTATTGTTTAAGAAGCTGGAATCTTCCTGTAATATATCACTGAATAGTTTAGCTGTTACAATAATTAAGAAAAAATATATATACATGTATATATGTATATACTTTTGTGTATACATAGTAGTACATGCAATAAATGCCAATATTTCCCCTAAACCTGTTGGTCTGGCCTGGAAGTAGCAGATTCGGGTCAGCAGTGGGTGGAACATGCAGCAAATACAGCTCCCCTGGACGCACGTGCAGGAAAAGGCCATAAATTAATCATTCCTCATTCCGGTGATTGACTAGTTTATATGCTCTGGGACTCTGAAGACAAATTTCTTTGCAATATGAATAAGGATAGAATGGCAGCAAAGGAAAACATTTCCATTAAAGCGTGTAACCTCATGCCACTGCTGGGGAAAGCCTTTGGGATTGTAAGAAAACTCACATGGTTTATGAAAGTGTGTAAACCCGCTGTTGTGTCAGTGCCTTTGACAGACTGTGTGTGTGTGAGTGTGCTCATACACTCACTGAGCACTTTATTAGGAACACTATACTAATACTGGGTAGGGCCTCCCTTTGCTCTCAAAACAGTCTCAATTCTTCGTGGCATTGATTCCACAAGATGTTGGAAACATTCCTTTGAGATTCTGGTCCATGTTGACATGATTG
>JAOUQW010000002.1:4350829-4362267 GCA_028565825.1 Olivaichthys viedmensis | reverse complement strand
TTTTGCCCACATTCCATATATGATAAAAAGTAAAAAACGCAAAAAGTGGAGATACATGTTTTTCATTGGACAGCGACAATATATATATATATATATTTAAATCAGTTAATGTAATATTTTAGCTTGCACAAAAGGTTCCTTCTGTTATCTGCTTCTAAAGGTAATGCTAATCCATGCTGCGGCCACGACAATATTCTGGAATAAAACATGTAATCGGTAATATTATAATAAGCCTATTTTCTCATAAGGGTTGTACAGCTGTTCATCTGAATGAAACCAAGCTGGTTGTTACTTTGCCACTTCGTGGATTTACTAATCTGTTAGTCTTTCTCTCTGTCAATCTCAGCAGGAGAAAAGATTTAAAAAAAACATAGTGATCATTTAGCTCTCAAACTCATATATTTAAAGCTGCTAATGATAAATGTCTAATTATGACTTCATTTGAAGAAAAAATAAATGCACTTCAGAAGAAAAACATCATAAATAGTTATCATTATGGGTCAGAGCCAATACAAATATAATAATAATCCAAAACATTTTTAGCCTTTGGAATATTAAACTAAATTAGGGAATATTCAAAGATACAGTTACTTCTTAATGTGAGCAATTAATCCATAAGAATCAGTTAACTAAGCATGATCATGTGACAAATGTTCATTGCATGGCAATATTGCACAATGCCAAAACACAATTGTGTGAAAAGAACCGATAACTTTGTAGACATTTCTGGAGTTTTGGATCACAATTTTGTGTAGATTTAGATAGCGTATCAGAATTAGGCTGCCCAAAAAAGGCACTGGTTCTTTAAGAAATGCTCCATGGAGGCAATAGATCACATCTAAAATAGAGTGTTTGCACATGGTGGTGCTGCCGCCATCATTGCTAACTACTTGCCGAGGATCCTTCAAAGCTAAATCATTTTGCGATGCATCATTGAGCGTTCACTTGCCTTGCCAGCAGATGGGTCCTTGTGGTCCATCTGTTGGAAAAAATGTCTTCAACAAGCCCCCCTTCACCTTCAGCCAAAGAGATGAGGGAGCATTTGAATATTCATACCATCAGAGGGACCTCCTATTGGAGCTGAGGTCAGGCGTTTGGTCACCGTGCTGGTTAGCTCGGGTCGTAAAACTCTGGACACCAAATGAGGGGTCTTACACCTGGCCCAGTTATCCACATAAACTTCTGAATGTGCAAGTGTGTGTATGTTTGAAAGAGACAAACTGCACGCTCACTTACAGCAGATTATACGGTCTCCCCTGGTAATTATGAGGGATGCATCTGTTGGAAACTGAATGCTTAATGCGCTCATTAATTGTGTGGTATTTTGAAAGTACTGTAGAAGTAGTGTACATGCCCAATTTAGTAAGGCAGTTTAGAACATGGCATATATACTGACAATGCAAAAATTTCAACCTTAGGGTACTCTGGGCTTTCATGCTTTAGTGATTAGGAATGAAGGAAGTGCAGCACTTGTCCCCTTTTGATATGCCTTTAAAGTTTAGGCTGTTGTGATGGCCTCTTAAGTGGAGGAATGTAAAGAGAGCATTTGAGTGTCTGATGGTGGAAGAAGTACATAGCCTAATGAGGCCAGAATCACAGCTAGGTCAGTAGTCATTGTGTCATGCTCCTCAATGGAATTCTTGCCTATAATCGACCTTCTATGATGAGCTCGTTCCTGAACCCCTGCATATGAAATTTGATTCTTGTATGAGTATAGACCAGTGATGACAGGCTAACCCCTTAACCTCAATTTAAGATAGCATTGCATTATTTTAAGAAAAGGTCTATTCAAGATCACTCCATGGTTCAGTGATACAAAATTGATTTGCTCTCTCTGTGAGTTTTTCATGCGTTTCCATGTTATGTTAAATGGTGTCAAACTCCCTCTTCTGGAAACATGCACTGTTTAACATAAGCCATTACTGTAAGATGTCACTTGTGTTTATTGCAAACACATGTCTATGTCCATTGATATTTGACATGTACTTAGCAAAGGGGAGTATAGGGGAGAGAGAGAGAGAGAGGTGCTGGAGGGGTTCAGATTGGGAACCATCCTGATAGGCTCCCCCTTCTACTGGCCTGGCTCCACTTCCGATCTAATGAAGTTGTTGGAGTGCGGAGACTGACAGCTTAATTATCTTTTATGAAAGTCGGACAAATTGAACTGTGTCTTTCCATCAGTTTTTGATATATCAGTAGGCGGCTAGAGGTCCTGTGGCAGTACTCTTGTGAATCTCTGGGCTAATCTACTCTGCCTGCCTCTTTTGCTCTCATTCTCTCTCTTCCCCTGTTCCTTGTCCACTATATAGTAACCAGAAATTGTCTCTCTACTTTATGTTTGTCTTTTTGCATGAGAGTCTGACTCTTCCTCCCCACACCTCATCTAATATAGCTGACCCCTATACCTCCCCTCCTCTCTCCTTTGTTCTCTCCTTCTCACTCTTTCTCTGTCCTGACTTCCACTCTGGCAGAGACCGAACCTGACATCCATATGTTAGCTGACAGGCCTGGCCCAGTAAATGATCGAAATGTTGATGAGCTGGAGATGCGGACAGGGCCTGTGTTTGTAAATGGAGGCTTGTTTGCAGGGGGGAGACACGGGAGTTCTAGGCTAGCTGGCAGATGTCAAACAGTGAAGAGAGAGAGAGAGAGAGAGAGAGATATTGCTTGTGAGGCAGGTTGACAACTCTCTCAGTGGCATGTTGGTGGACAGGTGCCATGGGAATGACCTTTCACCTCGCCCCTGTGTGAAATCTGACAGCGGCACCCAATTTCATCTTGGGTCAGTGCTGGGTCCTTCAATTTTTCTCAAAAAATAAATATTGGGAAATAGAAATATGTTAATTACTTATAGGTCAAAGGTCAAAGAGATGTAGACATGATCTATCCCTGAGGTATGTCAATATGATTTCAGAACACTGGCAATTTCTATTTTAGACAAGGTTATCCTAGATGACACTTTACACCCAGGCAAAGTTTATTTCTCTTGAGGACTTTGTCTATTATGAGGATGGATAATTTAGGATCTGAAAACTTTTTTTACAATTACACAATGGCCACACACAGCACGAGCATGACTTTTTTATTTTATTTGACCAGAATGTATGTATTATCATCGGCCTAATTTCGCAATCCTGGAGTGTCCTACTCCTGTCTAAATAATCTGAAGTTGTAAACACCAAATATGCCCAGGATGGTAGCTGTTTTCATTTGGTTTGTTAATTCGTATTTATTAATTTTAGAGTGTTAATTTGTATGCAGGGGTAATAACTTCTAATATATAAAGTAACACTACACAGAGCTGGGCCAGAACAGAAAGCAGCAGCCATTATGCCTGAACATCCAAAACACACATGCATGCGAGTGAGATTGAGTGGAAAAACCTCCCCTCACACGTAGCGCCAGTTAGGTGGTGAAGCTGTTAAAACTCTTCGTACGCCTGTGGGCCATGAAGGCATTAACAGCATCGCCCAGGTGACCAAGAGCACCATGCTAACCGAATGAGCTGTGCTTTTTACCTCTCGGACCATCTGGTCCCGCTGTTGGCGCAGCCTCCCCACCTTCTCCCTGGTGGGCTTCTGTCTGAAAGGAGGAGGCAAGACGAGGGGCTGATGAGTGAGGCCTCCAGGCCCTCTATCACTCCTCGCCACCAGGAAGGCACCAGCTGTCTGCACTCATTTGCATTCTCTATTTCTCCAAGCCCCCACCAAAAAAAATAGCCACAAGTTTCCTGAGGTGATGCAAGACACGCATCAGTGTGCACTTATGTGTGTGTCTGCAGCTGGAGCAGGGAAGGTCATAGATCTCCATTGCCATAATGAAAGATTGTGGGTATTGTTTGTAGCTGTTTTCTCTAGGCCTTATTGAGAACAATGCACTATATTAAGGCGTTAAAGGACAAAAAATAGGCTATAAGTATACAAAAGCTGCCCTACAAGTATTTATAAGCATACAGAGGTGGAAAAAAATGTTGATTGAGAGAGGGAGAGAGGTCGAGTCTGGTAACGCATGCTGTTGGCTCTCAGTGTTGGCCTCCCAATGGGAGCAACTCTCTATGCCTCTCACTGCCCTCCTCTGTCTGCGTGGGTTAGCTTTTGACAGCTTGGCTGATTGATTCTCTGAGTGGAGCCAGGCAGGGCATGAGCCCACACACTGAGCTGTACCTGTCCACCCTGCCAGCACCCGAGGCGCCCGTCAGGGCTAAGGGTCACTCAGGATGGGCAGCAGCTGACACCTTCCTCCAACACCCATTATCATCATCTTGATTTTCTCCTCAGTCAGATCGGCTGTATTGGCCAGTTGACACATCCTGACCACCTGAAATACAGGGCTGTCATGAAAGTACTAGATAGAATGGTGGATGTACTATACCGTCGATAGATTCATCTTTATTAGACCTTTTATTCCTTTTCTGGATGATATGCTCTATAAACGTTGAAAACAATTATAGATTCTCACTCACTCTGCGTTTTGAGACATGTCAGCACATCCTATCTATCAATACTGCCTCGTCATTCAGGCAGCTGACAAGTGCCAGAGGTACACACCTGCCAATACACCTTTTTAAGACAGACACCTGTCTCTTTCTAATGCACTACACAGAACAAATGCTTGTCACTTCCTCTTCTGATTGGTATTCATCATTGCTGTGGCTGTTAAATTTCATTCATCATCTGCATGTAGAGATGTTTGTGGTTTATAGACTTTTGACAACAGCTTTATTCCACCTTAGTAAAATTAATTTTAAATAAAGAATTAAAGGCCTGAACAAAATATCTGTAAGGATGTGAAATGATTGCATGAACTTGACAGGAAAACATGCTTTTCATAGCTTGAGTTTCTGAAGTGTATTAGTGAAAAAGGTAATCAGTAAATGGGGTTCCTCATCCACAACTGCCACAAAATCATGAATTAGTCAGGGGAAAGGCATTGGGACTGAGGCCTTTAGCGATCAGCGTGGCAATTGAAACTGCCTGCTCGGATCTGCATGTGAAATGTAATTATGGAATCACCCAAGTGAGCTGGGCTACACATCTGGCATAGCATCTGGCAGAACCCTCATTGCAGCTCTCCTGCACTGTTCCAGACAATTCAAATACCGTTCATACAAGCACATTAAGCTTGCTATTTACTCAGTTCATGCTCTGCTTATAGAACAATGGAGGCGATTTCATATCTGTTCATTTAATACAAATCGTTTCTGTCAAATGAGGGCCATTTTCATGTAGTGGGTAGGGAACAATAAGCATAGATGAAGGAAAAGATTGAAAAAAGACGACGAGAACATTTATTCTGTTTTACATAATGTTCACAATGGTTAAAAAAAAGGGACGTTGGTTATTTTTGTTTGGGTTAGTTTATAACATTGTTAGTTTATAACTAAGAATAATAGTATTTTTGTATTACAATATATGAGAGTATACAATATACTCTCAGGTAAGAAATGGTTGCACAACCTAAAGACACCTGGAATTATGGAACTAAAGATATTAAGATATTTTCTCTGTGTTTGTGAGATTGTGACATTTTAGTCTTCAGCACAAAACTACATCACAATAGGAACAGCTTAAAAATTCTTTAAAAGAGCTGGCAGTAGTTTTTAACAGCACACTGCAGAGTGGAAAGATGGAAATGGAAAATTATCAGTCCCATTGCTATATCATTGTTCTCTAAACACTAAACACACTGACTGACAGAAGACGTTTCAGAAGCTAATGCACACCAATTATTATAAATAGACCTTTATTTGAAGTGGCAGCTGAGCGTTTCAGTCAGTCTGGTCTCATAAATTTTAGCATGTGTTTATGCGTGTGTGTGTGATTAGTTAAGTTTTAGATGAGAAGCTGTAACTACTTTAGCACTTAACATTTTGCATGCAGTCTAAGAGAGAGTATGAGAGCTGCTAGTCTTTACAGAGGGATGAAAAGATGGACAGAACAGACCGACAGGTAGGAGGCAAGCCAGCTACTCTGACATGTCCTGCTGTGGCCCAGCAGTGAGCTCAGACAGCCCATCACTTCACTGTCAGCCTTCCGACCCACCTCCTCTCCCCAGTGATGGAGGCCGTTAGCTGGGTTTTGGGGGAGGAGAAAGACCCCCGCACTGACTGACAGGTTAACTGATCACTCTGACCAACAGCACTGCACTGACCCAGATGATCAGCACTTCTCACACGGGCCTGTTCATGAAGCCCGAAAGGGTGAGCCTCTGTAGTCCTATATAAACCACTGAGATGTGGGTTCATCTGCCCCTTTACTACTCTGTGGGTGGATAGAGGAGCCATGTGCCTAGAATTTTGTCAAAAATATTTTGTCTGAATCTCAGCCCTAGTAACTGCTTTTCAAAACAGCATGCTAAGACACAGTTTAGTAAAGTCCCTTATGTGGTCTCAGGATCAGATGTTAAAAAATCTGAAACCTGGAAAAGATTCTGAAGCTATTACATTCATCAATATAGGACAAATCAGCGTTACATCACAACAAAGAACTTCTGGGTGGATAACGTCAGTAGCGCTCTATTGATAAAACAGGATTATCCAAGTTATTTAACCAAGGTATTGGAAAAACAGAACGCTTTCAGTAATCTTGTGATTAAATATCAAAATATTGAATCCGCTAATACCTGTAAATATTCACAGTTAGACAAACTTCTTCCCATGTCGATAACTTCACGATTAACAGCACAGTGTGCGTTTAGCTTAATTGACTTTTTATGACTTACATTAAGCAGTATTGAACTTGAATTGTAACAGTAATGATTTTGGAGGGGTGTCAAACTTTTCAGAACGATGTGCATGCAAGCAAGAGGGCGCTGGCAGTAGAAAACTTTGAAGAAAGCAAAACACTGACGTCTTTTTATTAGTTTAATATGGATGGAGGTTTTTAAACTCATGTGGTAAGTCTCAAATTTAACAAATCACTGTCAAATTGAACCATTCCACTGTGGAACATAGAAAGAAACCAGCAAGAAACAATTCTGACGACAGACAGATAGGAGTTAAAAGCTGGAAACCTAATCCGTTTTGTTCTTTGGCACATGTGACATCACAGCCCCACAAAACGATTTCACCATTATCACCAATGTTTTGACAACAGAATATTAGGTGGAACAGCAAGGCATTAAACTATTTTGATGCTAATTATTTACAGCTAGCCACTACCAAATGTTGTTGAAATTAGTTAAGTATGCATACTGGTTACATTAGCTACACGTGAGCATGTCCTACTTTTATATATTAGCAAGTTAACCACAGACTACATGCAGTACCTTTTCTATCAGTATCACTGTAGTTAGTTAGTATTTACTGAATAATATGCTTTAAGATGAATAATTGAATAATAAACCAGGGGGTTAAGGGCTTTAAGTTAAATCTTGTCATTTAAACAGTCTCGATTTCTATACTATTAAAAATAAAAAGGTTTTACATCTCTTTTTAAAAAGGGATTAAATACTGCTATTTAAGCATTATTGTACTATTGTACTATCACTGATTGCTCAGTCTGAATGGGGTTGGATTACCCTGTATGGTTCTACGAATATTTTCAAAATCTGGTAATAATAATGCCAGTTAAACATTAAATCACAGTGTCCTCAAAATAGTTAGCTGACAGAGAGATCACTGTGTAATTCTTAAATAAAGTATGGGACAATTACAAAAATTCTAATTGCTAAATGTTTGGTTCATAATGTCAATCATGATGACAAATCATCCTTTACATAGGATTTTATGCTCATATGAGAATTTTGTTCAGTCAGGCTTAAATCAGTCAGCTGGCAAGCTGGAGGATTTCTTTTGGAACATGGAAAGCATCTGACAATTTGTACAAGCCCAAAACCTTATGCCCTAATACGTGCTGTAATGTCTGAAAAGAAAAAGAAGAAAAAATTAAACCCACACACCACATATCCATTGTCTATGAAGGTTTTCAGTCATCCTGGTCATTTGCAAAGTCTAGCACTAAGTCAAGGCTACTGATTATACTACAAATCTAGTTACTTTGACTTCTAGATGTCTTGTTTACTAACTTTTAAACACTCCCCTAATGACATTACTATCCATATGTTGATAAAGGGGATCTGATTCTGAACCTAAGCTAATCTTCAATATTCCTTGTCTCCACCCATTATAGCATTTTATCACTTATCCTCTTATCTCTGCCGCTCAGAGCCTGTCTCCTGCATATGGCTGTCAGACTGCGAGAAGACCTCCTGCCGTCGCTGCAGCAACTTTTCACACCATGCATTGGCTCAACTCCACACTCAAGTTGCAGCCAAACCCAACACACTCTCTGTAAAGAACACACTGCAGGGCCTGACTGCACATGTGAGACTTATTGATATTGGTCCTGCCTAACGTGGATGTTGCTGTAGAACCAATATGTGTTTTTAAGAAATAATAAGCGAGCCTATATGGCATGATAAAGAATTTCTTTATGAGAAGTATAGTGGACTTTAAGAAATGTCTAATTTGGCAATATACGACTGGCACTGAACTGCCTGCAAAGTTTTTGTGCATTATGGTCTTTAGTCTTAAATATAGCTCAAGGGTATGTGAGCTCTTACTCAAGCCAGAGTATAATTACCTTTTGTAAAAAAAGAAGAAAAAGAATGTTGTGATTAGGACAACTCTTTTGCTGAATTATTATCCATCACACTTCATGAATCATCAGAAAAGGGCCATTCCCACAATCCTCTGCCATGTGCAAGTGCCATTGTTTCCCCTGGCCTGGGTCTTGGGCATGAATTTCTAAACTTGTGTGAAAAGAGTGAGCAATCAGATCAAGTCGCCAGGGCTTTTTTTCTAATCGGCCTGATGGAAAAGCAGCGTATCACTCTGATGGGAAAGCAGCATTTTTTTAAGTTAGGAGTCAGCAGCGGGTTGAGTTATTGTGAAGTGATGGACTACCATAGACTGAAAGCAATCAAAGAGATAGCTCGTGCATCTCCAAATTATCGCCGCTTCTGCCACTGATTCATCAGCAGGGGAGGTGGCGAAGGCCGTCTGCAGGCTTCGCATAAACACACACCACACGGGTACAAGCACTCACATACTACCACAACAGAACAAAGCACTCAGAATTATTTGTGGAAATTAAATCTCCGTAGGAGAAGCCTCGGTTGGCCGACTTCGCCTTTCTCCCACTCAGTGAAATTAAGGACATTTTTTGTTCAGTGGAAATGTTGCAAACAAACCTTGTTTCCAAGATGAAAAGAAATTGGACGCATGCAGTGGGGTAACTGCCTGCTTGGCCTGTGACTGTTGATGGACGGCTGTCAAGTCTTCATTCACATCGCACAACACTGAGTGCAACACTACAAGCATTTCTTCCATTTGTTGAAATTAATAAATATTATTTTTTTGCTTGGAAGTACCTAGTAAATGTAATTCAATTATTATTTATTTATACATGTAATTTGACATATGAACCAAGTGGCCTGCTGTTAAGAAATCGTAATAATCAAATGCCTTTTGAAAAGCCTTAAAAATTTGAGAAGAATGTACAAAATTCATATCTACAGGAACAGCGCCACAAAATATTATATATAATGTATTAAAAAAATACAACAAAACAGGCTTTTTCTGAGATATATATATACAGGAACATGGTGTATATTTTATTTCATTGATTTACTCTGCTAGACAATTTTCCCAGCGTTGGAGTATAGTCTTCCAAACTTGTCAAAGACGTGGCAGGTTGTAAAGACTGTCTTGAATGGCTAGAAAAAATAAAGAAGTTTTAGACATTAGAGCACATTCAGCATCATCAAAAATAATGTTATTTACCAAGATTTAATATTCTGTAATATGTAGCCGATCATGGTAAAAGACATGCATACACACACAAGCTAATTTAAACTTTGCACAGAAGTTTTTATTTATTTATTTATTTTTATTTGTAAATAATTGTGTCTTAGTTTATTTTATTTAAAAAAATGTTTTATGTCATTAGTGTGTCTATAGAAAGGAACAAATTTTAGATTTCCAAACATTAATGCTTCCAAAAATTAAATGTTACAGATACATTTTGTATGTCATTAAAGTAACATATTAATTAATAAACCACTTTTCAGATAAAAAACATTATGGAGGCTGTCTGGGACCTGCAGAGAGAGAAGCTAAGAGACCTAAGAGAATTGATGCAGTTCAGTTTTAAAGGCAACGGGTGGTCACACAATGATTACTGCTCTTATTGTAAATATTCTGATATATCGTAACTTTTCATTTAAATGTATTTGAAAGCATATTCACTTTACCGAATTTGTTTAAATGTGCCAAAGACTTTTGCACAGTACTTCTTGAAGCTCTGAATGGTCATGGGAAATAGTGAGTTCACTCCACACACACACACACACACACACACACACACACACACACACACTTTCCTCCACTGTGTGGCTCACTTCCCTAATGTGATGCTAGGGGTGGAGAAGTTGCTGCTGTACGTAGCATGCCCTCTTCATCATAATCCTAATAGTTTATCCCGAGCCCAGTCAGCCCGTTAATGATGAATGCCAGAGCCAGCACACACATCCTGACCTCTATTTTTGCTGCTCTGCAAAAAGTGTCAGATATTTTTAGCTGGACTGGATTCAGCCTTTTACAAGTGGCCTAGTTGCGGTGTTTCTCTCAGTGTTTCTCTAGATGTGCACTAATGCTCGCCGACCCCCCCTAGAGGCAGCGCTGGTCTAAAACACTTCAGCACTGCTTACTAGAGCCCGCACTAAGCAACAAAGAGAACAAGTGAGGTGTCGAGTCAGGCTGGAGAGGGGCGGGAAAAGAGAGGGATGGATGCGAAGTGGTTTAATTATATATTTTGTTTAGACTAAAAAAAGACGAAGGACAAACTAATGTCATAGACTGAGGCATTGACGATTTCCCTTCTTGCAGGCATGCGTGTGATTCGTCTGTCAGTCAGCGTCGGCCGGCGTGACAATCATCGTTGCGCTATGGCCTCGGGACACGCTGCAGACTGCTGTCCTTGTAAACACCACTCAGTGCTGACACTAATGACTGCGAAAGAAACGCAAGTGGACACCGTTTAAAATGCATTTGTTTAGAATACTCGAAAGACGAAAATTTGTAAAGGGAGAAGCATCAAGAATTATTGTAAAAATCTTCATATGTGCGATTTCCTAAGGTGGAAATCAAAGCTAAATAAGCCAAAAGTTTACATGGCTCCTGTGATTTAGACAGGATAAAGCTGTGTGAGGATTGTGGGAGAGTTCATTTAAGTTAATGCTACAAGAGGCAGGGCAAGTTGAACTTGCACTTTGGTGGAGAGGGGTGGGCATGGTCAGAGCAACCTATCAGCTTGAGGAAGAGGTGGAGTGCATGCTAGTGCTTTCTGAGATGCAGTGTCAGAACATACAGTCAAGCCGGAAAGTCTGCACACCCCTTTCACCTTCTCCACGTTTCATTACATTACAGACTTATTCTA
>JAOUQW010000002.1:4319152-4330587 GCA_028565825.1 Olivaichthys viedmensis | reverse complement strand
CAAACACGGTGGTGGCAGCATCATGCTGTGGGGATGTTTTTCTGTGACAGGGACTGGGAGACTAGTCAGGATAGAGGTAAAGATGAATGCAGAAAAATATAGAACAATTCTGGGTGAAAACCTTTTCCAGAGTGCCCAAGATCTCAGGCTGGGGTGAAGGTTTACATTTCAACAACACAACAACCCAAAGCATACCGCCAAGAACACACAGGAGTGGCTTCGGGAAAACTCTGTGAAAGTCCTGGAGTGGCCCAGCCAGAGTTTCAGACCTGAACCCAATAGAGCATCTCTGGAGAGACCTTAAAATGGCTGTGCATCGACGCTCCCCATCCAACCTGGCTGAGCTTGAACGATTCTGCCAAAAATAATGGGAGAAACTTCCAAAAGAAAGGTGTGCCAAGCTTGTAGGATCATTCACAAGAAGACTTGAGGCTGCCAAAGGTGCTTTAATCAAGTACTACGTGTAGGGTTTGAATACGTAAATAAAGATTATTTCAGTTTTTAACTTTTAATAAATTTACAAAACATTCCAAAAACCTGTTTTTGCTTTGTCATTGTGGAGTATTGTGTGTAGATTGTTGAGGGGAAAAAAAGTTGAATCCGTTTTATGATGAGTCTGAAGCATACCAAAATGTGGAAAACTTGAAAGGGTGTGAAAACTTTCCGTATGCACTGTATATGTATCGTGAAACTTGAAAAGCTGTAAACATGCTTCTTTACGACCTTTAAATATTTGTTTTTTTTGGGAGATGGATTACTTTTGGTGTGTTTTTTCTTTTTATTTAAAAAAATGATATGTATTTTTTGTTTTGCATGTGAAATCTGAAACCTTTTGGATTTTTATTTAATTTTATTTCAAAACATTTTTAATTAGGAGACTAATTATCATGATTTAGCTATTGTGTGATAATTTGTAGCAGTTTGCTCCAGTTATATGCAGTATACTGTTGGTGTATTTGGGCAATTACTACACTTCATAAATGTGTTTACATTATAACTGCAAAGGGTTTATTTGTTTTATTTATTTGTCTATTCTGATTCATTCATTTTTCTGATGTATTTTTTCTCTACATTTAAATCAAATTTATATTATGGCATGGACAACTTTAACTACACTGTTGTTAAAGGACAATAACATTATTATATAATATTACAGTGCATAACTTTACGGTGTAAATGATCTAAATGTTTAACAGACCAAAGCTATAAAACCAGAACCAAGTAGATTATAATACGTCTTTTATTAGACCTCAAGAAAAACTACCCAACTGTATCCCTGTTTTAATGGTCTCATTGTATTTTTACAGTAAAAAGTAATGGAAAACTTTGTTTTTTTGTGGTGCAGTTATTAAACAATGATACATTTGTGATCTTTTACAATGAAAGCAATAACAAACAGAATTATGCTAAGTAGTTTACACTTGTGCAAAATTTTCTGACTTTGCAGTTTAAATAATAGATCAAAATAAGAAAGAAAGTTTTTAGTTTTCCAAACATGCCATTCAAAGAAAAATTTACATGACTTACCTGCATATCATGAATTTGCCGTAAGAAGAAATCAGACAAGCTGGAGGTTCGAGTTCTTTAGGATTTCAGCTGTGTCTGTGTCCTTGTCTGCTCTGCAAAAGTAAAATATTTGCTTTTGGTCATTTAGTGACTTACAGGAAGATGTTACAAAATAGTTTGCTCTGGTCAAGCTTTTCAGAGCACCACATGCAGAATGAATCTGTCTGTTTGGTTATTTAGCATGTTTCTTTGTGTTGTAAAGAATACATTTTATATCATTATATAAAATAATCAAAACTCTATTATACTTTATTATACTATTTCATCATTAAAGAAGGCTAGAAAATGCCTACTCATGATTTCAGCAATGTGACCATGTAGAAATAAGAAAATGTCATTTTCGATTTGTCGATATTAAAAAGAATATTGTGTGCTTTTCGCTATCCTGAAGTCAACAATCTGGGAAAAATGTTTAGGATACTCAGACATACTCCTGTGGACACATAGCAGTGTGCAAGCATCTTGGATTTAAAAGTTAATATAACTTTTTAATAAAGCATTAATATGCTTAACCTTCTGTATAAAAATAAAACTGAATGCATTTGCAGAATTATATGAGAATGGTGTCCTGGGTAAACGTTTGTCCACGCTAGATGATCCCTCTAATTCTGTCCCTATCCCACTCGCAATTTCAGCTCTTGTCTTGGTGTCAGCAGTGCAGAGAGTTTAGAAAGGATATTGTGGTGATCAGTGCCAATCTGAAGTGATCTTAGAAATATGTGAACTCTTAACTGAGCACAGGTGTAGTAAGGATGTATTGGGTAAATATAGTATATGAGTCATATAATGAGATATTCGCACTATTATTAATTGGTTAATATGTATTAATGTGCATATATATTGTGTATTTTTTTAAGACTGTAAATAAAGATTTACCTAAATGGCCGTGTGGGTTTCCTCCAGGTTCTCCGGTTGCCTCACACTTCCCAAAAACATGCCGGTGAATTAGCCACTCTAAATTGGCCGCTCTGTGTGTGTGTGTGTGTGTGTGTGTGTGTGTGTGTGTGTGTGGGTGTGTGGGTGTGTGTGAGTGAGTGTGTGTGTGTGTGTGCGTGTGTGTGCGTGTGTGAGTGTGTGAGTGTGTGAGTGTGTGTGTGTGTGAGTGTGTGAGAGTGTGTGTGTGTGTGTGTGTGTGTGTGTGTGTGAGGTGCTGACCTGTTTGGTGCTGACAAGGAAGTGGAGTCGTTGAGCTTGCATATATTTGTCCTGTTCCTCTCTCTCCATGGCAATTCGCGCTCTTTCTTTTTTCTGGTGCTCTGATAATTCCTCCAGCTCTCTCCTGAGAACACAGACACATACAATCTTTCTCAAATGCTCCTGAAAACTCTCTCCTCAGTCTCTGCACAAAAATAAATAAATACAGTAACATTGCATAAGAAATAACATTACATGAGTAAACTAATATGTCGTATCATCTTCTTATCACTATAGTGTACTTGTAATTATGTTTTGCCATATGTATTAATGTTTTGTGTATTGTTTGATGATATATAAATATGTAAAAACAAAAAAACTAAAATAATTTACAAATGAGTTCAGCCACATTCCTAGTAGTATTTTTCAGGATGTTGGATTTTTTAGGAAAAGAAAACAAATGGAAAATACTGTAATATCCCTTAATGAATTATTTATGGATCTGTTTTTTTTTTTTTAATATCAATCGCTTATTATCTACTAGTTTAATATGTTTTTGTGCTTGCTTAATTGAATTGTTTTACATAGAAAATGCAATTGCAAAAAAGAAAACCTTGAAGAAACAGATAAAAATGTATATTCACATTACATTTTTAGTTTAGGTCACCTGTGTAACTGTTTAGCACGTATGGTACATACAATAACAAGACATGTGCCCTGTTCGAATGTAATTTGCACACAAGTGAGTGCAATGAAAAAGACACCAGTCCTTTAACTGCTTCTTTCCCATGCTCATACTTTTCAATGATTATTATTATTATTTTTTATTTTTTTACATATGATTATAGAACCCGGTATATTGACATTTAAAGATCACCACTTCTACAGACGCGCACCACTCCCAGCAAAAGATTAAATTACAAAATGAAATATGTAGACTAGCGTGACTTTAGTCTGTCAAAAAATAGCTTAAAGACAGAACGGTTAATGTGGCAATAGTGAGTGACTGGTAGCCACTAGTTAGAATGATCTCATTTGCATAATGCTACCTACCTCCTTACTATCTTCCTTTCATTATTAGCAACATAAGCAATATTGGGTGAAGTACCGCTTTAATAGTGTCATTCATTATAATAATACTGTCATGTTAATAATGTTGTGGCATGGTTTTTCTTTTTTGTTGTAGCGATCTGAAGTTTCTGCATCTGTACAGTCTCAGTCCAGTTGCACTTCCAATTTTTGTGCTTGGTACTATCATCTGTGTGACCTTCCTAACCTATATCTCACACTTATTATTAATTGCACTGTAGTGGACAAAAGCCAAACAGATTTGTAACCGTGGAGAGGATCTCAATCTGTGTCTGAGAAAGGCGATGGGGGAACACATAAACCTCATTAGTGCTGATGGACCAGTGGGGAGACACGGGAGCAGCTCACACAGATGACCTTTGTATGTCCTACCACCACCAACACACACACACCCACACACCCATACACCCGCACACACACACACACGTAACTCCACTGACGGACAAGTACTCAGGAAGTGAACATTGGGGTAGGTTTGCTGACTCTTAATGTTAAAACAACCAGTTTTGAGTGCTTTCACCCAAATTTCCGTACATAGGTCTGAAATGCTACAATAATAACTTCAAAGTTTGGGCCAGTAAATCTCTTTAACCATGTGATAAAAACAGACTGTCAATTGCTGATTCACTGATGATGCTCTGATTACATTAAATATAAAATCAAAACCGAATTTTTCCTTAAACCTAGCTGGTATTTGTAATATTATGCCACAATTCTAGCTGTAATGAGTGGTTAAGCATATGCATACCATAGCCATGTGAAGTTATTTATTACTGTGATAAGGTGCTTGCCCCAAACACTCTAAAATGTTTGCAATACATTCAAGGAAAGCCTACAGATATGAAGCCAGTTTTTTAGATGCCCTTGAAAGGTATGCAAGGGTCGCAAAAGTAGCCTTACCACTAGTAGTTCATCAATACTCCCTCCCTCTGCTGCTGAAGAGTTAAAGATTGGCCTTGCTCGAACATTGCAGAGAGACATTTATCTGATTATGGTCGTAATAATTACCCAGCTGTTTATTACAGATAGAGAAATAATTCATGCGGGAAACAGGCCACGGTGGCAATGACACTACGCATTTAGTAAATATGCAAGCCGCTCACTACTAATTACTCAAGCCCAGAGGAAGCCCTTATTAAGCGGCGGAACTTTAAGTGTCTTCTTGACAAATGATAAATTGTTATATTGCACAAACTCTTGCTGTGGAATGGCTGCGGTGAACTCGGGCCTTGACTTCATTAAGGTATGCAGGAGGGGATGGCTCAATGAAGATGGACACTGGAACATAGCGACTCCTGTCATCAAGCATGAGCTAATGAAACGACAAGGATATGTTTCTTCTTTTTTTGTGGGTTAAGATCCTTTACTGTTGGCAGGGAGAGAAAGAGAGAGAGAGAAAGAGAGAGAGTGAGAGAGAGAGAGAGAGAGAGAGGCAAGAGAGGGAAGAGAGGGAGTACCCTGATGAGGGTCACTGGCAGCTCGAGCCAGTTGGCTTGCGCTAAATGGGAACCATTAGGAAAAATTTTAATAATTTATTTGGTCGCTGGAGCTACATGGATTAAAGTCCTGTTACAGAGACGTTTAAGGGGTGACTGATCAGTCATCCGCTGATTCCAAGCCCAAAGCAGAGAAGATTCTCAGAATCAGTGCAAAAATTCAATGATGTACTGTGAAAAGTACTACATAAACAACTGATTCTACTAAGATGATAGAGAACGAGAGAAAAACTGCACCTGTAGAAATGATGCTTTAACTGCACTGAGAAGTAGGTTTGATGTATAGATTTGAGGTTGGCAGTTTGTCTATTTAGTACAAAGTGCCATAAAGTAGCTATATTTTTTATTTCAATTATTTTTGTTCTTTGGTAATTATCTTAAATCATATGAGTTTATTCTTATTATTACCAGCCTCTGCTGTTTTTCACTCATGTAAAATTACTTCTGCAGTTATCATATGTATTAAACTTTTCAGCAAAAGTTACTGTAAAAAGCATGGAAATGTTTTTTTTTTTTGTTTTTTTTTAATGAAACCTCAGTGCATCATACACATTAGAGAAAATGACTCATAGGTGAGAAACCCCATTAAAAGCAAGCAGCATCACTTAAGTGAGTTGAGGTCTCTGGTGGCTGGGGGTCTCGTTGGTGGGTGCTGGCGTTACTGATCTAAGGAGCACTTAACAAATTTACATTTAATTTTAGCCAAACCCTTAAGATATTTTCCCACAAAATATATTGACCACATTAACATGTGACTCCAAGTTTTTATCAAAAGTAAAAGATGGTATCATTTTTACCCCCAAAGCATGCATGTTTTATTAATGCAGAAGCTGGCTGAAATGAAGGGCTAATTTTTTAATTTCATAAAGTTCGCTTGTGAATAACCCATGGGCAGAGAATGCCTGTCATGCTACTAATCTGCATGTTTTACACATTCTACTTTTATAGAATTCATTTATCTTTGTGGAAACCCATAAATTTTAATCTTTGTAATGCTGCTGCTTACCAGCACAGTTATCAGTGTAAACACATTTTCAGACATCCAATAAAGAAAAGCAATTCATCTTAATTCATCACATTTAATACGTTTAAATAGCTTTAAAAAATGTTAACATGCCTCATGTAATAAATTGAAAACACATTTTTGATATATATTTTCACTTTTCTAAAACGTTTACTTTTCTTAAAGTCGTACCACAAAAGACTATTGTACAAGCTAATTTCAAATACACAAAACACAGTAAATAATACTTCTTAATTTTTGAGTGTTCTTCTCCCACCTGATTTGTTTATTCTTCTTTGTCAAGGCTTCCAAATACCTCTTCCGTGCATAGTAATTGTGAACGTACTTTCTTATGTAGTAGCCTCGCCATCTCTGTTGTATCTGTCAAGGAAAAAATAACAATTAGAAATGTTATTTTGGATTATCTTTTGTCATTAACTAACCTGTTTCATACTGGATTTTCAAATGTGTGCAAATTTAATGTCTTTCTTGAACTATAATATATACCTATCTATTTGGTCTACTCCTTAATTAGACGAATGTGGTCATTAATATCATTGATTCTACTATGAATGAAATTGCATAAGTGAGGAGGCTTTAGACTGTGCATCACTGTTACAGAAATGAGTGTACTGGGCAGCATTACTATAACTCTAGTGCTGCAGTCCTGCCCCAGAGTGGACAGATGTCCTTCAGGCTAATTAGGAGATTAAAACGACAGCAGCAGAAAAATAACAAAACAAAACAAAATGAGAATTGCCATTGATCAGCAGTCAATAGATAATTCTAAATAAAGTAATTGCGCGCTGAAAATCCAAGTTCTCAGTGACCTTTTAGACAGGTAAAATCAATGATGCATATTGCTCAATTAGATCTAATACAAATGTGTGCACCCTTGTAAACACTGGTTTCTATTAACAGGCTAACACATTGGCTTTTGGTAAAGCGTGTGATAAAGAGTGTGAGGGAGTAAAATTGGATTGTAAAAAGAGTGCAGCTATCAATGAGCTTCACTTTCTCTTACAATTACAATTCTCTAATCACTCCAATCAAGATCTTCTGGTTGGATAATTGCTTTATTGCAAAAAGCTTAGTTACATGCAGATAATGATATATAACACAGATAATGATAAATATTTTTGGCTAGGTATTGGAGTCGTTTTATGAATTAACTGACTCATTTCTGATTGACTGACTGATTAATATGTGTCTGATGACTGTAACATTAGCAGTGGGAACTGTTATTTGTTTATTCATTCATTCATTTATTCATCAGTAACCACTTTTATCCTGGTCAGGGTTGCGGTGGGTCTGGATCCTATCCCGGGAACACTGGGTGCAAGGCAGGAATGTGTTCATTTGTTTACACATGAGATATTAAGCAATAAACACAATAAAGTGATAAAGCTAACATGTTTAAAAGCACCATAAATTGTCCATTTGAGGCATTCTATATATCCAGTCTGGGTTTTCAATTTAATTTTCCATTTTAACAATTGCCCACTATTTCTCCCATATATATTTTTTTACATTCCCTTTTCTTCCTAGACATAACAGTCTTTCTTTTACAAGAGCTGTAAAACACATCTGCCTTGTTGAGCGGCTTCTGTTGGTGTCTAAGTGGTGACAGCACCTTCGGCCTCACACACTGGGACCTCTGGGAAGAGGTCAAGCTCCATCGCTCCAATTAGACTCATGTAACAGGAATGGACAGAGAGCACAGGCTTAGGGCCTACATTCGACATGCCAATGCACATATAAATCTTTACTCAATCCTGATTTCCAATGAACTCCAAACATCACAGCAATATCATTCCTCAATGGTAATCTGCAATTCTTCAATAAACTGTGAAGTTTTGTAAGTCTTGTAAAGTTTCACTTCAGGGATAAATACAACATGGGATTGTAAAGCTACAATTTCATTGCATATCGATACCCCTATAAAAGTGCCAATGCATCACTCAAATATAAAGCTGTTTGATTTATAGGTCTTGAAATCCAACATGCGGAACTGATAAAAGTCTAACACTACAAGGGGAAAAAACAGAGACATAAGTCGTCAGCTGTAAAGACTCTACTGACTAGTCGGCAATGCAAGATGATTGTACAGAGGAAAGTAGGTGCACATTACTGGTTGCATGGACAGCCAGATGATGAGGAATAGAAAATTACTTGCACATTTCTTGTGTAAATTTTACATAGCAGATGTCAGCAGAAGTTTGAAAAACCTGAAATATTTTTCTACGGAACCTTCAAAACCCCAAAAGAATCTCAAAACATTACTTGCAGCATATTAAAATAAAATTACACAATATGCCTTTCATGATATTTATCAATTATTGATGTTTTACTTTAATTATGGTATTAATTGAATCGTAAGAATAAAACCAGAACAAAAACATTCTGGAAAAAATAAACATTAATAATAAAGAAATATCACTAAAATCACATTAAGCATATAAATGCCAGTGAGATAAATGTGTCGCCAACTTAACATCTCACATGCAGAGTTTTTCTTCTTCGGACAACTGCAAAACATCACTATAACTATCCGTAATATAATTAGGGCTTCATCCTGCGTATCAGTTGTACCTCGACTTTTGCTTTTCAAATGGCAAGGCGATCTGTTTGCAGATTTCATCAAATGTTTCATTATAAACTTCAGACCAAGTGACGTTTCATTCACTAAATAGCAGAAGACACATTTACCTTGACAGCCATCTTATTGTAGAAATTCATCTTCATGAGAAAATATGCTGTCTGTGAGGAGAGAGGGGTATAGTGTTACATTACAGGTGCTGAGCCATGGCTTTCTGATCTGTTCCCAACATGCAAGAGAGGGAATCTACTTTATACATAATACATAATAAGCAATGGAGACCTAGCTGAGAAAGATGGAAAAGTAAGTCAGACCTCTTATTGAAGGGACACGGCTGTTCTTAATACATAATGCATTCGTGGCCGGGGAAAATCTATGGTAGTCAGTCTGGGAACTAATGGAGATATATGGCAAAACGCTCTATGCTGAGTTTGATAATCAATGGCGCCCCACAGGGAATAAACTGGCTAACCGTAGCAGAGAATATTCACTACAGTACAATACAATATGATTTATTAACTGTGAACACTATTTAGGAATAACTTCCAAATAACTACTACTACTACGACTATAATTCCTACTCAGTTTCATGAAAAAAAAGTGGAATAAAGTTCTAAGTATTGCATTTTGTGATCTGTCAATTAAGATGCAGTTGGTGGACTGTCTCTCGCATCCCGAAAACATTTACATAAGTTACCTTTTAAGAAAGTAAGCAAGAAAATCATCAAATCAAAACATCTCATCAAAATACAACTCCAGAATTATTGGCACCCTGCATGAAAATGAGCAAAAAATTGTAAAATTAATAACACATGCAGTGTGTTATATTTAAAGCTTAAACATATGGGGGCGCTGTATAGTTTTATGGTAATGCAATATTTTTTCAAACATTTTTAAGTCGTGCATTTTTTTCTGCAAAACTACCTGATTGTGCTTCATAGTTAAAAAAAAAAAAAAAAAAAACTCTTTACATATTTTTATTTCCATGATCTAGCTTGTGCAGGTCAACCTATATGTCCCTTTTATGTTGGAAGTTCTTTGGTTTTCCACGATGATGGATGACAAAAAGATTTTACATGTGTTCAAAAGCCCTAAATGGCTCATATTTGGTCAAAGGCAACAAGTTTCTGGAGGCCGAGAGCAATTTAAAAATAATATAATTTTTTTAAAAGGGTGACTATGTGTTTGCATTTATTTTAAGTATTTCTGAGGGGTGTTTAATTTTGACACATGTTTTTTGATAAAGAAATACTATCATTTAAAAAATAAGTATTTTTGTGAGAGGAAGGGTAAATAATTTCTCCAATTGTTTGAGTGGAAAATTTGAATCTTTGTGTGTAATATTTTTGCCTGTTCTCTTAAAGGGTTCCAATAATTCTGAAATTGACTGTAAAGGGAAAAGACACAAACCAAGAGAACCACCATGGAACTGAGGTTAAATACAAAACTCATGTACTGATTGACAGAAGAGGAATAAGTGCACTAAATCAGGAGCCCCTTTTAGCACGTGGGTGAGATAAAGGCATTTCACAGCAAATCAATACATACTGTCAAATTACAAACCTACTTCAGATGTAAGTCGTGGAACGCCTGTAACCGCTGAATTTTAATGAGGGTAATCATAACATAATCAATATTACACAATGGCACAGCTTACCTTTACCCTTTGCCTAAAGTCCTGGCGGGCGCTGAAAGCCCGCCATGTCTTCTGTATGACAGTTGCATTCCTGTGTAGATAGCTGCAAAAAATATTTCCAAGGTAATCACCTATGCAAAATATTAACATTAAAAGGAACATTTAGAAACCTTCCTCCTAAGGGCCCTAAATGGCTGGGGCTTCTTAGACAACTGTACATTTGCGTTAATTCATCAAAAGCACCCCTCTAAATGCACGTCGATGGCAATGCTGAACTCAACAAGGCCATCAGTTTAAAAAAAAGACCATTTATAACCCCAGAAAATCGATGCGTATATGGGGAAGGTGGTAACCCACGAACTGCACTTAAGGCTCTCAGATTGTGCCTAATTAACCACTTAACACACTGATCAATTAACTAAAGTAATCTGAATGAACCTACTGTCTGGAAGTTTGTCTGCTGACTGCACAGAAATATATTGAGGTTACATTGGTGGCGCACCAAGTGGTCTCGCTAATTTCTATGTGTAAAGACTAAAATCGACAATGATTTAGCGTGCAGAGGCCACATAAAATGTAGCTCGGGCTCGAATTGTCCCCAGCACTTTGGGCTCATGAGAACACTGCAATGGACCACCAGCACTTGCACAATAAAGCTCCTTTCATTTTTATCACCATAGACCATGCAATTCTAAGGGTCTCGCTGACGTTTTTTTGGTTTGTGGCTAAAATGAATGAATGTTATAATATGTTATTGACATGTGGGGCAGTGGCGGATCAGTGGTTAGGGCACTGGACTACTGATCAGAAGGTTGTGGGTTCAAGCCTCAGCTCTGCCAAGCTGCCACTGTTAGGCCCTTGAGCAAGGCCCTTAACCCTCCCTGCTCCAGGGGCGCTGTATCATGGCTGACC
>JAOUQW010000002.1:4301721-4317159 GCA_028565825.1 Olivaichthys viedmensis | reverse complement strand
AAAGATTGAGACTGTGCCTGAGTCTCGAACATTAACAGGAAGACTATTCCATAACTGGGGGGCTTTGTGGGAAAAGGCCGTGGTCATGAAACTGACAGCTCTTAACCATACTATTTAGCCTTTCTCATCCTCTCTAGCTCCTCATTTTATTCCCTCCCCCACCTTTTCAGTGTTATCTTCTTCTACGCATCCCTTTAAAAAGTTTTGTGACCCCTCCCTCTGCTCCCCCGGCCTTTAGCTCGCCGCTTGACAGCACCTATCCATCCAGAGCTCGGCTCTGAACTTTAAGCCGCGGTAATTACCTGTGGAGCACTGTTTTGACAAGCGGGACGGCTGCAAAGTCATCATTTCCCGCAGCACGGAGACCAGCATGTTTTACACGCCACCAGATGACCCACTCTATGTGATGGGTCCAGCGTTTGGGAGGATGGGGTGGTTTAAATTTGTTAATGCAGATGAGGGTTTTTTTTTTTTTTTTTTGGTGCGTCTGCTGCCCCTTTGAATGTCTGCCATCGCTGGTTGTAAAGATCAGGAAATAGCTCATATCTTTGATCGGCTTGTTGTACTTCTTCCAAAAATTGCCAATCTGGGGTGTCAGTTTGAAAGTGAGGTGAGCGTCCTTATTCGACCACTTAAACAGTACACTCCATTTTAAATACTACATATGGCACTGGACTTAACAGAATGGAGATAACACTCTTGACAGACCCAGGGGTGCCGTAAAGAGGGGAAAGGTGGGGATGATTTCAAGGGCCCTGAGTAGACTTGGGGCCCAAGGCGAATTTGTCCAGGAGAATCAAAGTTGTCCACGGCGGAGCCCAGTGTATTAACTTGTCAGGGGGCCCAAAATTTGTACTGGTGGTCTAGAACAAACCATATCTTTAGATTTAATCATGTAGTGATTAAAAAAAATAGTATGGCAACGTACTGTTTGTGATTCCACACTGTTCAGTAGTACAATGTAGTCATGCTGATTAGAAATATGTCCAAAAGATCTTTTTTTCTTTTATTTTTTATTTTTTACAGAATAATAGCAGATGCTTCTTACATTGGCAACATGGTAGAGGATGCCAGTGCCTGGAGGAATTTCAGGAAATATCTTACTCTACACGTGTACCTTTTGCATCATCAATCTTGAGAGCCTTTTTGTTCCAGCACCATGGGGCTACATAATTGAAATGATGGTCATTATTCCCCTTGATTTTTACCCAGCTCACCTTCTCTTTCCTTCTTTGTTTCCCCTAATGGATAAAAAAGCGTGACTGTTCTGGCGGGAGAGAAAATCATATTTTTATTAGCTGGCCCTTATCTGGGGGGGAAAGGTAATGAATTGAGGATTGTGTAAGGTGCTTTAATCTGCCGGCGGTTTATCATTATTTGTGGCGTGTTTGCGTGGAGACAGTGGTAATCCATTAAGAAGGGGGATGATCCTGCGAGGGGCCTTGATGAAGTCGAGGCTTTCTGTGCCTTGCACGGAAGGGCATTTAGTGCTGCCGGCCCCCACTGCCAGTGCGTGAGATCCATCACTGGTGGGCTCTGGCTTATCTCTTCATCATTCTCAACGCCTCCTCTGTGTTTCTGACCAGCCTGGCCAAAGTCATTCATATAAGGCAGGTCATTTTGGGTGAGTGTGTTACTGCTGTTGTCTATGTGGCAAAGCAATTAAGTGCCGACTCTGCCTGTACTCTTGGTATGTATGTTGTATGTATGGCGTGCATATTCGTAGTAGCTTATCACAAAAGCACAGTTATTTGTGTCCTCTTGCTGGTTATTATTCATCAGAAACAAACTCCTTTTTCCATCTTTTTTGCATTTCCTCTCTTCTTGTTGTCTTCCCTTCTCTCTTTCAGACAGTAATACTGGCTGGAGGGTTGCTGTGTTTCATGTCCTGAAGAAAGGCTTAGCCTGCGTTTGATTGAGGTCTCTTCCATTTCATTGAGCTGTGATGTTTTTGTGGCTACCACGCTGCATCACATATAAAGCCAAGGCTGATTCAGGAACCAGTTTGATTGATGTGAATGATAAAATGCATCATTTGTGTCAGTGGGCTCTAAGTGGTCCACAGTTGCTTTTCCTGCTGCTTAAAGTTCCATATGTCTAAAATCACAATCTTTTCAGTTAATGGAAAATAGGCTGTCCTGTTTTAGAGAAAGAAGAAGAACAAGCAAAACCTGCTGCCTTTCCTGTCTTTGCTCATGGGTCTGTCCACCTAAGCTGGAGCTTGGCTCACTCTCTGTGACTGTACCACTCAGAGATCAGTCATTTCTTTCACTATGGCTGCGACGTCTGGGTTTGTTTGCTGATGTTTTTGTGGTGGTGTCATTGCTTAGAATCAATGAGCAAACACAGCGGAAACTTTTTGTTGTGGAAATTCAATCACAGCCTTGCTGACTGCAATACTGTCTGCACTTTCTTTACAAGTACACAATCATATGTATATTTATGCTTGTTGATTATGTAAAAGCATGTGCACTTTTACTTGCACACTTTTCCTGTAGTGTTAAGTATTTTGGATACATTGGTTTCACAAATCGCAACTATTTTAGACCTTGTTATGAAAGGTCTTAAAGCTGAGTACCATCTTAAATCCATAATTTATTATGTAGTTTGAGGAATGTTTCCAGGCGTGCTTTAGCTGTCTAAGCTATCCTTCAGTTTATTTATTTTAGTAAATAAATTTGTGTGTGTGTATGTATAAATGTAACCGATTATTAAGGGGTGTCTGTTCTGGCACACGACTGAAAAATGCTGAATTTTACTTTTTTTTTATCTCATGGCGAGCGAATGGCATTATTAAATGTGGAGCCTTTCGTGTCTGCCTGTTGATGCTGTTGTCCAAGTGACTGACACTGGTGCCTTTTGGAGAGACATGTGACCTGGAGAGGGAGCTGTTTAACCTTGTTGCACATGTCAACAGATAGTAGTAAAAGAGATTCTGTATATGTGCGTGGGGCATGGCATAGGTTCACAATAGAGTTGGGTCGCATTTTAATTGGCTTTGACATTGATTCGATTTTTAACTACAGCTATTTTGACAGATTGATAAGATGGTTTATAATTATATGCAACACGCTCATCTTAAAATGAAAAGCTCTTGTGAATATGGACAACACCCATTTCAACCGAAAAGCCTTTGTATTTGGCTTGTTTCTCGTTTTATGCTTGCTTTGTGTGTGAAACACAAAGCTGCTTGAATGATGCAAGCTTATTTAGTTTGAAAGTGGCTGTAATTTCTGTGAATTGAACCTGATCTAGGCAATACTTAGCCTGTCCAGCAATTCATTTTCTACTAAAGAGAGGAAGGGGAAGGGAGGAGGGAAGGGTGCTTCTTATAAAGACCTATGAACTCTGGCCTTTTTTTTTGGCCCTTTTTTAGTCACGGTTCAGCGTGATCCATCCAGGGCCTGATCCCATTTCTACCTCTTGGTGTGCTTCATTGCACACCCAAAACTAAATGAGGATTTGTTGCTTATTTACTTGCCCATACCGCAATGGATCTGTCTACTTTTATAGGAGCTATTACTACAGATAGATTTGTTTTTGTGGGGCCTGATGACTCCACTAAGTTGTGGGTTTGGAAGACTGTTTGACATCGAAAAGTTCTCTAGTTTAAATATCAAATCAGCAAAGTAAGTGAGGCACAGTAGCCTGTGCTTTTGGAGCTAAATGGAATTTTGTTCAGCTTGAGCTTGCTGAGTATTTTGTCATCATTTGGAGGTTGGATTGGTATAGTGTTTTTTATTTTTTTTATTTTTTTAGGTAATTCTTTTTAGCTTGCTCTAGGTGTTGCCCATTTAAAAAGCCTATTTCAATAGAAATTGTAGCTAAACAAGATAAACAAGTAATGTGCATTACTGTTGCCATCACTTGATGAATTATGTATCTGCCTAGACAGTTAATGCATAACACAGGCAAAGCATCACAATTTCTTTAATTTCAGACTTCTTTAGACTCTGAAGACCTTGTCTATAATATAAAATACAAGAGAAACCATTAGGCCTATGACTATTTGCATCATTCCTGGGCCCCTTATTAAATTAATTTAATGCTCTCAAATGAAAAGCAAATGCTGTTTTACTGGACTTGTTCATGTTTGGAAATATTGTATTATGATAAATGTTAATATATTATGCCAAGCTAATCTATGCAATGCATTTTTTAAGTCTAGATTATTATAACATTGTATATATATTCTATATTTATATGTTTTACAGTTTGCTTCCTGTTGATGTGAATATGAGTCCCATATTTTATAACACTTATTTCAAGAAATCTTACAAAGTTAAAAACCCAAATTTTTGGGAAGGTTATTTCTGCAGTAGTTTAAAATAAAAATAAAATGAATAAAGTAAGCATTCTGTCAACTGAGGCAGTGGAAAGCAAAAGGGTTGCTCCGACTTAAATGTCAAAAAGGCTCTCAAGTATCAGATTTATTGTTCACAATATGGTGGTTTTGACTAATATATTTAATCAAAATTACTGAAAAGTCCTCTTCATTATTGTCCACAAAATGCAAGAGGACACAGATCGGTTTAATTCAATAACGGGCATAAAATAATACATACAGAATAACGCACCTAATAAATTGTTGCTTATATTTGCTGTATACTATACCAAAATCAATTTATCTGTATTTATTAAAATCCCAGCCATACATCTTCCTCTGTATTTATTCATCAGCTTTTGATACTTTTATATCATTTTTGTTATGGTCTAATGTTTTCCCTGTCACTGCAGTGCAGAAAAATCTATTTTGGGCCAATTTAATAATTAAAGAAGTGGAATCGTGGTGAGTTGGAGTAAATGGAATCGATAAAGATGGCAGTGTGCAACCCAGATAGCACCTTCCCCTTCAGTTTTTGATTAACCCGTCCAACAGTGCACTTGACAGCAATATACCAGCACCAGGTGTGGGAGGTCTTCCCTCAGGGAATGTTTTTGTCTTTTCACAAACCTTTCTGGATATATTTGAAAGAGATTTTATAGGTGCATGCGCATAGGAACACATGCTGTATCTGTGCATGTGTGTGTGTTTGATCATCAGGTCTTTTTTTTTTCTTTTTTTTTGGAAACATCTGGAAATATTCTACAGCATGTTAGCACATCCCTTCCTGAGGCTATGAATTGATAGGCCTCATTGAACACAGCCTCACTGAACAACGATATACTGGATGCTCAAGCAATTAAAATACTGTGCAAACTGCATCCTTTTAGGGGGTGTTTACCCTCTGGATATCTTATTCTGGTTTGGCAGTTGCTGTTAGTGTCTTTTCTTTAAATTCAGTGGAGCAAAATGATACTCTTCAGTCCATTTTCATGTTTGGACTAATGATTCAGGCGTGTATGAAGTGCAGGAATACAATACGCCTCATTGCTACACATTGTTTTATTCACTCTTGATCAATCACCCAGCCCAGCCTGATTGGGTCGGTCGAGAGGAGAAAGACTTTGTGATTTATTCTAGGTGTTAAAAAATAATTTGTTTTAGATTGATTAACATTAATTAATGATGGTAATTATGCAGGATGAAAACAGATGTTCCCCTCTTGAAGACTAGACTTTAATTACCACTTCTTGGTTTGCCTAAAAATAACACAAACTTCTTAATAACAACACTTAAGATCTTGGCTGCATCTTAATAACTGTCTGGATGTATGGTCAATTAGTCACTTGTCTGGCAAGAAAAAAAACATTTCTAATGTAAAAACAATTGAGATAAGGACCCATAATTGCCTACTTTATTTAAACGTAAGGGTGTCATTAAATTTCAGAAACTTTATTTATATAAAAAACATCATAAACATCATCTCTATTCAGTACCAAACCTATGAGGTAGCCATTTATTCCCACGTTTTCTTTTTTGTTCCGTTGTTCTGAGATGTCCTCCAGCATTATTGCTTGTGTTGGCCCCTTTTCCTCAGTGAGCGCCTGTCATCGCTACCTGCCACTCATTCGCTCTTCTTGTCTGTCAGGCTGTGATATGGTAATTCACCCTGGCCGACTGCAATAATGACTAGTCTGCCGGGTGTGATTAAGCACGCCGTTCCTCCATGTGACCTAGTGAACCCAGACACACAGCTACCATGACCTGCACGTGACTGCCTGAGGGTCCTGCCATTCCTCTCATCAGCTAACTGCCACATATGACTTGTGCAGAAACACTGAAGTGGAACTTTTCTATAATAGCCCTGTTTAATATGTGTGTGTGTGTGTGTGTGTGTATATGTGTATGTGTATGTGTGTATGTGTGTGTGTGTGTGTGTGTGTATGTGTGTGTGTACGTGTACGTGTACGTGTACGTGTATGTGTGTGTGTGTGTGTGTGTGGGATTCATTTTAAGGTACACCAAGCTCAAAAGTGCTTGCTTATTTATTTATTTATTTATTTATTTTATCTGACCAAAGATATGGCTTAAATAACTTCCATGTTAATATATTATTTGTTAATCATGCCTACATGAGGATAAAATGTTGCTTGTGGGTTTATGTATAAATATTCTTACATATAATGAATATATGTAACCAAAAATTCCTGCAACCTTCTATTTTACTGATAGCTTCATTATTGAATTATTTGACAATGATTTAGGCCTTTCCCTTCCTGGCTTTAGTATATGAGTACTCATAACCACACAAAACTACACACATCTTATGTGTTCTGGTATAAATATTAAGTTTTTGTCTTCAGGAGGATGTTTTGCAGTATTGTTAACACTCTACAAATGCTCTGTGTTGTTAACTTATAATTGCATGTTCTCTGACTTTTTAAACTCTCTATGAGGCTACATGTAAATTAAAGGCATTGTTTAAACGTCCCTAGATGTGCTGGGTGTCCTATAAACTCTCCCACCGAGCCTGCACATGCTTCCATGCTCCATTTTTAAAGTATGGATTAAAAAGTCGCATTGGCCAGTTTATATCAGCTGACAGGAAATGTCACGGTGGAGAAGGTTGATCCAGAATTTGATCTAGAGCAAATTTCTATCTCGTCCAATCCCACTCCTCTCCCCTGCCTCATGCCTCCCGCTGTAGCTTAACGGCATGGATTTGCTGCTGGAGTTTGAGCAGGTTTGAAATTAAAATATATTGCTCATTCTCAATGTATTGATTCACTCCTCACTGTGTCAATATTAACTTCAGCTAGTTTTCCAATAAGAAATAAAGATCTGATGGCGGAGTCTCTCTCTCTCACTCGTTCACTCTCACTCTCACTGTTCCAGTGCTACAGGTTCATCAGTTGCTGTGGTATGCCTGGAAAGCTCATAATGTAGCATATACTCCATTTTTAAAGCAGCCACAGGAATGCTAGTCACTCTGTAAAAATGTAATAAAATATCCTAAGCTTAGACTCTGCCTTCAGTACTTTAAGCCACTGCTAAAATGAATGAAAGGATTTTAGGACTATTATGGCTTTCGAATTCATACTGACCAGTATTGTACCTCGTAACTGACCAATGAAGATGTTCTTTTTAAGATGTTCTGCTGTTTCGCAGAACTCTAAGTACTTTAACTGATTTGAAGTGTTCTAGTTATTCTGCAATATTCAAATAGCTTTCCATTACAATCCTTTTATTAAATATGCATCTCCTTTAATTCTGTCTTTGTCCCCTCAGTGCAGTGGCCCTGTCAACCTAATCCTCTCTCCCCTTCTCATTGTCAATACCCATTTAATTCTACTTTAACAACCGTAATTGGCTGATAGAGTCGAGCTATAGATTTGCTTCCCTGATGACTCCTTGACTTCTTTTTTCCATTGGTAAATCTAATAGAATTCCAAATCCTGACCACTGTGATCGTGCCATGAGTAGGTCAAAAGTTATGTCAAGGTCCTATTGGAAACTTCACATGTAACATCTTAATTTAGACTTGGACACCCCCCATCTCTCATTCTGGCTCTTCTTCAGCTAGTCATGTATATGAGCAATTTCTGAGCAATCCCTTGTCAAGCTAAGGCAATCATCCCATTATTACAAAATTCATGTAATTCAGCCGACATTACATTTTTTTGCATGTGAATTATTTGGCTAGGGCCATTATTGGAGCTGTTCCTGTCTGCAGCTGAAGGATTATAGATTTGATCTCCGTACAGCTGGCACCTTTTGAGAAGGGGCCGGGAGACTCATTTGTTTTTATTTATAGGCTTTTGAATTGAATTTCTGATCAATGACTGAGGACGGTTTGCACTCGCGCGCTCCGTTTCAAACCGAAAAGGGGAGGAGAGAGAGAGATAGAGAGAAACAAGGAAGACTGAATTGATTGTATCTTTGTGCAGGAGGCTAAGTTTCGTAACTCAGCCGACACTGTGCAGTCCAAAAATAGCTGAGCCACAGCTGGGCATGGGAGAAGTTACCTTGTGAAGAGAGTGAAGGGCAATCGGGGCTGTTATTTGCAGACAAACTGTAACCTATAGAAGCCTTGTCCTTTAGGGAGTGAAGTTCATTGAATCATGCAGAAGCCCAAATCACTAACAAAGTGGCTTTAAAACTACCTTCTTTTTTTTTTTTTTACCTCTTAATTTTCAAGGTCATTTAATTTTTGTTGATTTGTTGGTTTTTGTTGATTTGAAGGAATTATTAAAATCTAAATGCCTTGGATGCTTAGCACAATCTAGACAACCATCTAAAGTGTGAAGAAATATAGAGCTTCAGTGTCTGCTTCTCATCTTTGTGGACGCCATCTTTTCTTAATTTCCGCACAGGTAAAATTTGTAAATAACAAACTGCATCTTGCCCTTTTTTAATGCATGTGTTTCTACCTGTGCTTTGTCCTTTTAATTTAATGTCTAAGTGCGCTTATTTAAGGCTTTCCAATATTCGTGAAGAGCACCTCCTCTAGATCTAGATCTCATGAAGCGCCAGAAGTTTTAAAATTCTGACTAATAATGAATACAATCTACCATTAAGCATTATGCACAAGTGAATGTTAACCAGCTTCCATGGATTTTCACATGCTTCTTTACCTACCTGGCCATGCAGATTGAACACATATGGTCATTCTGCTGTATTAAGTTATCTCCTCTTTCATATTATGATGCATCTATTGCTTGAACGATGGGCAGCTTTAACCAGGTACAGTAACAAGGTCAGTGAGAACAGGCTCCACATACGAGGGCTTAATTTCCCTTTTTACAGTAGATCTTTCTTCTTTCCCCTGGTCTCGGTTTTCCTTCTCCGCTGGTGCAGAGCGGCTCTTAGTAAGTTTCACTTCATTAGGTCAGCCTGCAGGCGTGAAGGGTCCACTCATTACTGCACACGCCACCATTGCCTCCTCAAAAGCTGACTCTGGTTAATGGGACAGCACCTAGACTTAAGATCCTGATTGAAGTCATTTTCCGATTCCTTAATAATTAATGTAGTCGGGCGTTTGGAAAATGTTATTGGTCTTGAGTCAGTGGGGCCAAAAGAAGCTGATGGAGTGCTCGCGCTCTCTTTTTGCTCTTATGTGTCCATCTCTCTCTCTCCCTCTCTCTCTTTTTCTTGGGAAAGATCAGTCTCAAATGGGGGTGAAAAGGTAAATTGGGTTGTCATGCTAATTTAGTGTCAGGTGACTGTGTAATTGAATGCATAAGGGAGGTATCGGAGGCAGCCTGAACTTGACCCAGCTAAAACGAGCTGACCTTGACCCCCTACACGCGCACACACACACACACATATACACACACACACACACACACACACACTCTTGCACCAGTGGCCACTGCTTTACTCTCATGCCACCACTCAAGATCCATGAGCTAGAGGTCAGCAAATTAAGCCAATAAATCTTTTTATTGCCTCGTGTGTGGCTTTGAGCGCCATTTAGATTAAAGCAGGGCATTTGCAAATTTGAGCCAATTATATTTATTGAGGACATTTTATTTTTATAAAATACATTTTATTGTGTTATCTCATTGTGAATTTCACTATCTTGTGTGTCAATAGCTAGTCTGTGTAATATATTATGTATATTATAAGACGGCATTATCTTCAGCATAATTTTAATCATAGTTCAGACTGCATGCTATGCTAATTACTTTGATAATATTAATTATAAAAAGGGAGCAATTCTTGCATGTGGTCTTTTTAAAGAGTA
This sequence comes from Olivaichthys viedmensis, assembly GCA_028565825.1. Taxonomy (NCBI): domain Eukaryota; kingdom Metazoa; phylum Chordata; class Actinopteri; order Siluriformes; family Diplomystidae; genus Olivaichthys; species Olivaichthys viedmensis. The sequence continues at coordinate 4,307,089 of JAOUQW010000002.1, read as the reverse complement.
GTTTTTACCACTTGGCTATTCTAGTGCTTCAACATGACCTGACATTCATGCATAGTCAGTGTATGTGTAGGCAAACGATCCTTTACCCTTGCCATACAAACAGTTTTCAATAAAAGGGATTCAAGAGCTTTGAAATAATATTTTGTAACACTTGTATCCTCGTTAATGCTAGAGTGGCTCGCAGCCTTTGCTTCCCAGAATGCCTTTTTAAATAATTCACAGCACAATCACCTGTTTCCATCCAATCAAAAGATGGATATCACAGGTCATCCATTCTTCCAGATAAAGGTGACCTCTCCTTTCCTTTAAGGTGTGTTGCAGTTGTTCTCATAGAACAGTTCACTTAATAAGAAAAGAAAAGTTTAACTTTGTGTGCTTTTTTTTGTTTTGTTATGCTTTGTATTTAAGGCTTAATGACCTTCTGGAAAGTGATTCAGAATTTTTTTGCTTTACATGCAACTTTGTCCAGCTGCCGTGCAACAATGTGGCATTCAGGTCATTAGGAGAAAGAGAAAAGTGGAGGCGTGCGAGTGCTACGCACACAAATGCTCAGTAGCCGACGCGAGTTTAATCAGAGACACAATGCTGGGACAGAAGGAAGGAGAGGACATCTAAGGGATAAGAACACAATGAGATGGCAGAGATGAAAGTGGTGCTGATAGTGTGTGTGTGTGTGTGTGTGTGCGTGCGTGTGTGAGAGAGAGAGAGAGAGAGAGAGAGAGAAAGAAAGAGAGAGAATGAGAGAATTCATTAGCATGGAGGAGAGAGGTGCATGTGAGGGCTTTGAAGGACATGCATGATATCTATTTATCCATGGTGGGATGAACTTTGAGAAAGTGAACATTACTTAATGTAGGCTAAACCCTACCAGTCAGTTTCTCTGTATTACTGGAAATACCTTCCTGTACAGTTTCCATTAAACGTATATTGACACATTTAGAAATAGTGAATACAAAAAGTTTATTGCAAGTGATAAAGTTGCTTTGTCATTCAAAGTAAATGAATGCTACTATACAAGCTTTAGAGGTAAATAATAAATGTGATAATTTCCTTCCCTTCGCATTGTCCTTACAAAGTGCCGTTCACTGTGCATGCTGACACGCGTTACCTGTTTTTCTCCTGTACTGTGTACCAGCTGCCTGTAGCTAAAGCGCTGGGTGGAGATTAATGGAGCCATGTGGATGAAGTAGATTCACTTTCCTGCTGCCTGTGTCTGCCCGTCACACCAACTCTCTCTTGGCCAATTAATTATGATGGCCTAGTTATGATGTTTAATTGTGATGATTTATAGTCTAAGTAAACACGTTTTTGCAGAACAGAAGCTTCCCCCTCTGTTTTGTCTGTTGTTTTGGTTTTATTTGTTTATCTCTATGAGACACATGTCATATCCAGAAAAATAAATGCCCATTTATTGAAGCTCAGAGAGAAAAGTTTGTTACAAAGTATTTTAAGTTGCATTAATGTGGCTGGCGGAGATGTCAAGTCTCATCATCAGTTACACAATTAAAATTGGGTCCTGGTGACTGGAGAGCAACGCTACTGATGCTCAGCTTTACAAATTGCAAATGGAGCAGAGTTAATTTTCCACAGTGGCCTTGTTCTGTTACACCGTGCTGTTCTAATTACAGAGCCTGCAATCTAAGTATAAGGCTTTTTTTCTGTATAGGCCACAACTGTCTACTTAAGTGACTTCACCTGGTTCTTTTACATAATACCTGATCAAAATTCTGGGTTCATTTAAAGGCTCACCATAACACCTTTTGAAATAGTTTTTTGGTTGAATTGTTGTAGTGCCATAGTAGTATACACGAATGTGTATGTGTGTTTTTGTTAGTGGGAAAGTGAATCCATGTGTGTGGCAGGGGCAGGGTGCCTGACCCCTGGCCCGACGAGCCCCTCCTCATTATTTCCACAAGCGGGTGACGCTGGCAATTACAGCCACTGCCACTGCCGGTCGCATTCGGCCGCTCCACACTGGCAAAAGCCCCGGTGATGAATAGCAAATGGCTGGCGCCCCGGCACACCACTCCAAACGCAAATAAATCTTGGTCGTGTAATAATGACAGGAAGCAGGGAGAAGACTGGCAGCTATAACAAGGCAGCCAGTGTCACCCACTTACGCCGGCCTTTCCAGATCCATCATCAGCTGGCAGGCTGTGTGCTAAGGTGAGCTGGACACGGCCGGCCCAAAAAGAAGGATGTGTTGTTTTCACTGGAGCGTCCAGCCAGTCCCATCTGGCACACCGTAAATGGGATTTTTTTTCTCTCCCTCCCCGCCTTTCCACTCACTCTTATGGCCACTCCTCTGACTGGAACTGCCTGTCATTTCTGGAAGATATCGGACATGGAGTGGGACACCAAGGCATGCAGAGTAAAGTGCACAACTGTGCTACTAGAGTTGTTGTAATGCTCCTAGAAGTGCTAGCAGGCACTAACATTCAAAGTCAACGTATTACTGTTCTAAAAATCATAATTTTCTACAGAGACAAAACCTACTGTATATGGTGGTTCACCACCACTTTACTGTCATATACAGTACAGGAAGGGTTGGGAGAGTGATACATGTCCCATGATATTGCAGCTGTGTTGTCAGTGATGTTTCTCAACAGACAGCAAAGAGGGTTTTACTATGGAAATACTATAATATTTGAACAGTGATGTTTGTAAATTAATATAGATCTAAAATCAAGAGAATCAATTCAATGCTCCTTCCATTTCTGCTTCATTTATTACTGCTTGTTGAAAACTCTAGGCTAGAGGGAACAAAGAACAAAACCATCAGGCAAGTGACAAATATTACTACTAAAGTAAGAGAACGGTTGCAGTGACCTTATTGTTTAGTTTGCATTTTAATGATCAAACTCTCACAGTGCTTTGGGCAGTTAACATTATATTCCTAATCTCAACCAACTCAAAGCAAAATCTGCCGTTTAAACTGTAAAAGAAATACCTACTTCTGTTCGAATCTCTCCAGTCCAGCACTTACAGCTCACCAAACAATCCCCTTATGCCTTAATCTCAGATGTGCTTTGATTTTTCTAGTGAATAATAGGACTCGCATACAGTGAGAGTGGGTGCTGTAATGTCCTGACACTGGGTCTCATCAGTGACCTGCTGGTCCTGGGCCTGGACCGCGGTGTGCCTGCTCTCCTTGCAGTACAGTGTACCATAATAAATCTTCAGCCCCCTCATGCAGATGGTTGCGTGGGTGAGGGGGCGTTGGAGCAGGACCGCTCGATGTCCCATCTCTCTCTATCTCTCTCTGGGCTCGGATGGGCCGTGTAAACAGGGATGTCAGGAGCTGCGATCTTTGCAGCTCAAAAAAGCAGGCAATTTGTTTCAGCGCAGTCAGAACCTTGTTCTGTGGCCTATTTTTGGAAGCCCCTTTGGTGGCCTTACCATACGTTTCCACATAATTTATGGTGGCAGTGTAACATATGGACTTTTCATCATTGTCCGGCTCCGAGCTCCCCCTTGAATATTGGGTTCTCGGTGTTTGCATGCTCTCTCTCTCTCTCTTTCTTTCCACTCTTTCCCCATCTCACTTTTGCATTCCCAATGTCTTTTCACTCTTCAACTCCTTTTAATTATTTTTTTTCCCCCTCTGCTTAAAATATAGTAGTAGCACATGGAAAGAAACCAACATTGCCATAATAAAGTACCATAAATAATGTGTAATGCTGGAACCTAATCAAAGGTCTTACTGATGTGAGCGCATTTATAACATCTTTGTTGGCTGTGTTTCTACGATAGCTGGCAGTGAAATTCTCCAAGTGCAATATGCTCTTCACCTGCTGCCATGTTAACACAGCGCGCTAATTAAGCAGTGTCTAACACTCATGAGATCCATCAATGGCGTGTTGGCTCACAATTTGCCAGCGTTTACATGGCTGATGCATGAAACAGCTATCTCACTGACAGGAAAGAGAAGTGATTCACTCCAAGCACACAGGTGAAGTCTAGTCCATTCTCTCATAGTTCCATTATTTACTGAGAGTTTTATGGCAAAGTTTGAATTGATTAAACTTTAGACTAAGTAGTACATTTTTAGGTAACTTATTCAATTCAACTGGCAATTTATAGACTTATTATTATGCTTAATTTATTAAAACAAAGTTATTGAAATTATTACAATAGCATGAGGACTGGGATATTATTTATTCATTCTTTTCCATCCACACATCTTCCATGCTTAAATCCTATTTAGCTTCATATTCCATTTATATAAAAAATATAACCTTGTAACTTTTGGATAAAAGTTTTTTTTTTAAAGTAAATAATATTTGCGTTAACGTTAGTGGTTGATGGAAATCTACAACAATTGATAAATGATATTTTAAATATGTTTTTTTTTTTAATACAAAATATTAGAATGAGAAAAATATTAAATATTAGGGAAAAAAATAAATATGCATAACTGCACAATTTTCTTTTTTAGACTACTTTTTATTAAAATAAAATTTTAAAACGGTATATACTGTAATTTGACTGTTTTCTACCTGCCCACATTATAACTAATGCAGTTTATCACATTATTTATCACATTATCATGTTTGCTCAGTTTGTCATCTTCACCTCAAATGTTCCACGTTACACTAATGATGATACTAAAGGTTCTGTATTACTCTAATAGCCTATATTATTCCATATGTAAAGCATGTAACTAGTGTTACTGGTGCTCCCCTCTTTGCCGTAAAGTCATAAATGACTCGGACAGTGTCACACTTTGACTAACGATCCTCACAGTTATAAGCATGAGATATTGAACAGGGCATGAGAGCGCACAAATAAGGCTTTGATATCTGATGTGAAATCACAGGCACTTTTTTCTGTTTTATTTAAAGGATTAAAGGATTGTGCATTGATACATGTATGCTATTTTTACCTTTTAAAAATATAGTCACATTGATCCTGTTTGAAATTGTGCTGTTGGAGTATTAAAAACATAATTGCATTTTTTTTTCAGCTGTGTGGTTAATCTGTTTTGATTTCAATTAAGGCTCATTCATCTTTCCATTATTGATATTAGATGATATAGTAGTCCTGTTTTCTGTTGTTTGCTTTTCATTTGTTGTCTCCAAAGGCAGTTAGCATAATATTTACAAATAAATATTACTAAATTGCTATATAATGGCTAAAATAATGGTTTCCCTTAAATGTGTGAAGTGTATTTTTCTCATGTATTCTTCCTTCTTCCTTGTAATCCACCCCTTTTCATTTTCATTTTGAACAAATATTTGTAATACCTCACTGTTACTCATTGATAAAATTCTACAGCAATTCCTTAATGATACTGTTATGTTTTAATAATTACAAAATAATTCAAAATATTAAACATAAAACTACACATTTCCTTTTTAGATTTCTT
>JAOUQW010000002.1:4265354-4275906 GCA_028565825.1 Olivaichthys viedmensis | reverse complement strand
TTAATTTAACGTGTAGTGGCCATGGAAGTGGGGTGAAAGTCCGTGTCAGTGGGGGTCCCGTGCCTTGTTGATGAGACTAGCTGCGGTCGGAAAGAAACTGTTTTTGTGGCGTGAAGTTTTGGTCCTGATGGACCGCAGCCTCCTGCGGTCCATTGATACGCAAACCTCATTTGAAGATGAAATGCTTTCATCGAAACACATTTCATCCATCACTTCGGGTTAAGAGGTGGTAGTATCATCTTTAGGGTATAAACCTGAACTCTCTCCTTTTTAAATAAAGACCCCAGGCTTTATTAAAATCCACTAAATGTGTGTGATAGTGGGGATCTGATAAAATTCCATCTGTTCTGGTCTTAATGAACCTTTTCGCCCCCTGTCTTCTCAGACTGGGGCAGCATTAGACAAGAGGGGTCGCCATCCTTTCCTGGAGCCACCCAACACTAAACCGCTTAACCCTCTGATATCAGGGCATCAGAAGGGCAGAGGTTACTGGAAAGCATCATGCCAGCGTGCCCACCATCAGCACATCGGGCGCTGGGCCAGAACTTCAGACTGCCGATCTTGACGATCCCACAATTCATTATTATAACTGTGAAAATCCACAGTGAATGTAAGAGGTTTAAATTTTGAATTTTCATTTTGTGAAATGCACAAAATATGATTCGATGAAAAAATCCTGCATATTTGTTTTTTTTCCCACATACGAAATTTGGACCCATCATTATTCATCTGCCTCCCGAGATCCCAAGCAAACCATCAACTTTCAGTCTTGTTCATAAAATAGTTAGGGTAAACCCCTTAGCCACTTAAGGTTATGTGTAAGACTTAAGGTTATGTGTAAGTTAATTCTAGGTCTTTTTTCCTGATTCGTGAGGCTCAGACTATTCTAGATCTCAACATGACTCACCGTTGCAGACCCTGTTGTCTGTTCATCCTTTACAAAGGCTCTCGCCTCACCTCTATATTACAGAAGAGCAAATTTCATAACTGACTACAACAGCCATGAGCACTAGGACTTGAAAACATTATCTCAGTATTATCACACTGTACAACTGTTCTCTACATTACAGAAAGGGATCAAACTGTCTGTTCCTTACTAAGCAAGAGAAAGGATGCAGTCTGTTTAATGCTGGTTGTCCTGACCTGAGGTCAGCATGTGGGCACATTACAGCTTGTATTTATTAGGTAAATTAAAGGAATGATTATACACAGACTGATGTAGGTCAGACAGTAACATATGCGAGCCTTACAATTGTGAATGAGTCAAAGGGTCTGTGCATATTGTGTACGGGATGTAATGTAAGATGTATGCACAGTTACAATAACAATATAACACATTACTTATGTTAATCTCAGAATCTGCTGATAATGCTCATTATTTGTTAGAAACAGATTTAATTTTAGATGCAAAAACTAATTGTAGAGGTAATGGGTTCTATATAACATTTCATATGGGTCCTAACAAGTTAAAGTCGGGGATCCATTTCATAATGAACAGGTGTAGTCCACCCATTCCTTTTCAGCCGACATCTTATAGTTCTGAAGTTGTGCAGCTTCAATCACACGCAAATGCACACATTCATACACCTGAGCAAGACTGCATGGGTGAGTGGGAAAAGCCAGAGACCAGATGTTTGCTTCATCAAGTCAATCTTGCAATATGGCAGCCTGCACACAGGTATGGTAGAACGCAACAAAGCCTCATCTCACATTATTTACTCCTATTAATCATATTGTAGCATCACTCACAGCCTTCCTACGCAAGAAAAAGAAAAAACAGGCATTAATTAGCAGCCAGAAACATCAAAATGGATTATGAAATTATGAAAACAATTCTTAACTGTATTTGCTACTTCTGTTGGAGTAAAACGTAATCCATTTGACCTGATCGGTAAATTAACACTGATGATTTCTGTATTAGCAATGATCTGGTATTTGTCAAAATGGAAAAAAATAAATAAATACAAAATACATAAACAAGATTTATTATTTCAAATGTATATACTTAAGATAATAATATTACCTGCAAAAGATGACTTCAAGAATTATTCTGGGGTGGTTTGGCATTACGGTAGAACTTGAGGTTTTAACAACTCATTTGTTTTACTGATTTGCTGTAACTGATATGCAACTGACAACTGGAGCATGAAAAGCCCTGCTGGTCTGCAGCAAAGGCAAGCCTCATTGCCTTGGCACACCTGACATATAGAAGATCAGATTTTCCCTGCTTTCCCTTGCCACCCTGCACTCCCACTTACTAGGACATTGGTAACATGCATCATCAATATACATCTATGTGCCTAATTTCTAACGTCAAGTGGTAGACTTCAGAACACCTTAAAAATAACCTAAAGTATTTCAGGTGTTTTAGTCACAAAACGGTATGGTACACTATATGCCTATATGTTACTATACACTATATATTTATGCTGTTTATGGCTCAAATGTTGAAGTTGCAATGGTTTATTATGTTCCCAATTTATTAAATATGACTAAATGACTAATACTATATTAATACGATTGTTATTTTTTCTAAGAGTGTATACCATACCAAAAATCTATTTAACCAAAGGTACCTAATATTTTTAAGAGTAAGTATAAATGGATCTAGGTTAAATGAAGGCACTGTAATTGTAATGCTATTTAGGACAGCGCCAGATCCTGGGGAGAAAGTATTGCATTTATAAGCTGCCGGTCTCCCAGTGGTTCATTTAATTATTAGTAAAGGTACAGGGCTAAACACCATGATTATTCATTAGTAAAGGTACAGTATGGGGTAAATGGCATGATTGCCTTTAATTACTGCATGAACGCAAACATCACTGGATAAATGAATGAACAATTAAGGAAGCAGGAGTCAATACATAATGACAAAGGCTTCCAGCTCTGAGAGCCCATCTTTCCTGCTTAGCTTAGTTAACAATCTGCACAGACACACGCTACTGCCTTCCTCCTGCCCCCCACACATGCACACGCACACACACACTGTGAGTAATTGTCTACACAGAAGTGACAGATGTGCAATATCACCTCCTCTTCAGAAAAAAAAAAAAATTCACAGTTTGTCCGGTGTGTCAGTTCCCTCTTTTTAGTGCTGCAGAGGTCCTGCCCCCATTATGGTTGATTTAGAAATGGAGGAAACGCAGCGAGCAGATGCTGGAGGGAGCTGAGAGCGCTAGTTAGTGCCAGAGCCTCATCTGCATTCCACCATTCACTTTACAGCAAAGAAATTGTGGCGGGCCCCTCTGGCCAAGGAGATGAGTGGGGGGAAATGACAATGCCTTGATTTGTTGAGAGGGAGAATAAATGGGTTTTTCTAAAGCTGAGGAAATATCACCATTACTAGCCAATTTATGTCTTTTTATCTGTTCTTCAAACATGTCACTTTTTGGTACTATTTCATGGTAATTATGCGGCATCCAAAAGAGAAGTAAAGAGGGGCAGAGAGAGAGCGAGAGAGAGAGAGAGGGGATGTGCAGAGTAGTTTATATGTTCAGATGGGCTTCAAAATCCTCTAATCCTGATAAATACCCATTTATGATACTCTCATCTGATAGACTCATTTTAATTTTGAATAGCCTACACTGCCCGTAAATAGGATCTAGAATTGGAATCAGGAGATTATGATTATCTTAAAAGCAAATCACAATTTGGTTATTTATTGCCCGTTGCCTGAATATAATCATATATTCAGGCATCATATCATATTGACCAAAAGGTCATTGTTACTGGCTGAGAAACACATATTTTAAACAATAATTCTGGAATCTTTCCTGTTTACTGCTCAAGGCATTCTGGGTAATCTCTCATGAAGAGGCAAGTGTATATATCAGTCAGTGGTCTGAACCCTGTAGTTACAATGTAATTGCCATTCATTTACAATAAATATAAGATTTTAAAACAACATGGTGATCTAATGAGATGAGCCCACAGAGCAAGCTGTCTCTAATGATATGCAGAGTAAGTCTTTGTGTATCGATTGGTCTGCTCATTAGTTCATGCCCTCACCACTCGCTGTTATTCATGCTCAGGTTTGTCTTTAGAAATACATACACTGTAATGTTCTGGAGACCAAGTCTAGAAAATTTATTATAATACGAATGCAATTAATCAGAGGCTTTAACTTTTTAAATTGCATTGTCATAGTCTGAAACGTTGCAGAGGACAATGATGATCCCACTAACATGTACAGCTGCCAGGTTCAAGGCTTTGATCCTCCTGTTCCTCAAATGGATTAGAACATCCATTAAGGTCCTGCCAAGGCATGTAATGTTTTATAGAGCTGACATTTTGTGCATAAATAATTTCTTAATGAAAGTGTGGTCTTAATTAGCAATTAGCAGAGCTGCTTTTAGCACGTGATGGTACTTTATTGAGCTCATACATAAATTTTGGTCATTTATAGATTTTCACTTGACCTTGCGTTTTACGTGTTCTGTGGCTTCATTTCTCATATTATAATATTTTGTGATAGCATAAACCCATGTTTTGCTAATTGGAAAATTTTTGAAAATTCTATTTATTTGCCTTTTCCACGAACGCTTCTGGTAGAAGGGCACTTGAAAGTCATGTATAAATTTGACATATTCTGGGCTTTTCACACCAGGAAAAGAAAATGCCATGGATTTGTATTACTTGTATTATTTGAATTGTTCGAGTCTGAACTCTTTGTAGGATTGGAAGAGAGCTCTCTGCTAATGTCTCTTTTGTCTTACTGCTTCTTCAGCTCTTATTTGCATTTGGCAGGGTTATTACAAGCGCTAGCTGCCCCGATTCATCATTTCCCGGAAAGCTCATGTTCTGAAAAGTCATAGAAGTGTTATTAAGTGCCGATGGCATGGCGATGAATTCCACCTTAGCAGCAGCAAAGGCAATTTCACCCTCCTCTTGTGTCCCATTCAAGCGGAAGAGAGAGACTTTTCCAAATTACTAATATGTTCAGTCCTGTTGCATAGGGCCCAGCCCAAATGTACTCAGAGAAACAATGCCTTCATCTTAGGGCATAGTGAGATTAGTTAGCGTATAATAGAACAGAGTCTTCATCCAATGCCATGCTAGCAAATCCTGTTAGCAGCCTATCTCACTCCTCTTCCATTTACATATTGTCACTGTGTCCAGGCTCCACTATTCAAACAGGAGCCTTGGAAATTAATTTGAGCCATTATCTGAAGTGTTTAAACTATTAAACTCCTTGTGCTCAAGTATTGTGAGTAAGCTTGAGGCAGTGAAAAGGTGGATATTTTCTCAATTTTTTCTTACCCAAAGCCTTTAACGTCATTAATTAGAGTTGTGGTAATGAAGAAGTGATCTATTGCCCCTCTGACACATTGTCTGGCATGCTAATGAGATTGGCTGGTGTGTTGTTAGCGGACGCTAGGCTATCCGGAGGCAATGCCGTATGACATTGAACAGGATTAGCATGGGAGTCTACTGCCTTCTTAGCAGTGACTGTGCAATTAGTCCAACACCTGCCATCAAAAATTTCACCGTATTCCTATTATTTCTCAAGCAGTCTTTTCTATTTTCACCAATTAAAGAAAATCTGAAGCAAATGAAATAAAGTAGGAAAAACAATTTTGTTTCCATCTCTGGGTGAGAGATGCTTGTTTATGCTGACCTGATGGCATGCCATACCTAAATCATACCCATAACCAGTGTTGCCAGGTCCAATGTCATGTAGAAAGAGAATACTTTTGAACTGCTGTTAAGGGTTGATTTTGTTTTTGTCTTCGGGTTGGAAGCTATGCATTTGGCATACATTAGATGAATCATATGTTCTGCACGTCAAGTAGGTAAGCTGATTTTATTTAAAAAGCATACACTAAATGCTTACGCTATTATACATGTAGCCAATGTACTGTTATGACTAAAAAGTAAGGAATTAACAGGTAAAACGATGTATCAATAGAAATAATGTAACTACAGTTAATGCATATTGAGTATAAACTGCTTTAACTGTATAATTACATACCGTATTATGGAAATTGGTATAGCTATTAAACGAGACCATTTTAGAACCTTATTGAAAGAACTATTTAGGGAAATGTGTGTTTTAATACTGCTCCTATAAAAAATTATTGTATGATGTTACTTTGTAAATATTACAATACATTACAATACAATGTAAAGCAGCGTATAGAATCTGGCAGGGCAGCTTTTTAATTTTCACTCACCTTCACACCTGTGTAAGCGTAATGTGACAATAAATGTGATTTGATTTGATTGATTTGAAAAGCAGACTGATATCCCAGCGAGTCTGGTACTTGTCTATGCACTGTTCCGTATTCTGTCTTTTTAGGGGCTCTTGTTTTAAGACTTGTTTCAAGGCATGGGGTGTTCAGTAACCATAAAATAAGTCGGCCTACACACAAATTATTTACTCATTTACTCAGTTTGTTTACACAAAAAGATGCAAATTGTTAGGTTTGTGGCTGTGTTTATAATGAGACCTCATGTCCTGGTTGGACCTGGTGTTGTCTGTGTGTTTGTGTTTGTGTTTGTGTGTGTGTGTGTGTGTGTGTGTGTGTGCTAGCATGCATTAATTGTGTGAGAGCTGAATGTGTGTGGATGCGTGTTTAGACAGGAGGGGTAAGAGCTCCCCTCAGCCATACGCACTCCTCATGCTCCATTTAAGACGATGATTATTTGCTTTGTTCTCCTCTATGTAAATTATCATTATTCCTTTGACAGCTTGTCGGCTGTCGATGCCCGGAGTATGAGGCAAAGTGGTTTTAGAGCACTCTGCTTTCAGGCCGCCGGTGCCAAAGCGAAGGCCTTATTCTCTGTTAAATATCCTAAGCTTGTCTGACAGGACCATTGATTTACAGCTATGAAACAAACAAATATTAAAACAAAAAAGTGCTCAGAAAACAATCAATAGAGCATTCCATTTGATTGGTCATTCACTCTGACAGATTTCTTTATCTTATTATTTCATGGCAGGCACATGAATTTGACACTGGTTTCCAAAAAGGTATCCGTCTTTAAATTGCATTTTGATTTTAGAATGGCTGATATGATTGCTACTTTCATTGACTCCGATTAAAATTGGTGTATTAAAGAGGCATAAAAAGCCTTCACTTCTTTTTTGCTTTACACTGCTTGTTGTTTACATGCAGTGCTTGATACAATGACACATTGCTTGTGTTATCAGTAAGAAACTCCTTCAACGTCTGGCTTATTGTTCAGTAATTACTATGAAATATTCAGTAACCACAGTGAAACTAATAGAAAAGGTAAGTAGTTACGAGAGTGAGTAGTGTAAGTCTGGACCCACTGACACATCCTGGAGATTTAAGGGCTTAAGCTTTATTAACAGTCATATGATTAATGCACGATGCATGGAAATACAGGTAATATGTGATCTTCCACTATATTCATGTAAATTAGTTTTTTGTAACTACTCTGATGCCATCTTCCTCATACACACACGCACACACACACACACACACACACACATATGTACAGGTGCTCAGCAGGATGGCATCGGATGACCCTGAGGTGCTGGGGATTATGGGTAGTAGGGATTACCTGTGGTGACAGGGCTTCCCTGTGAGGGCGAGCAAGGCCGAGCAGATGGTGGCCGACTGGCAACCTCTGCATGGGGTGAGATGGCATCAAATGCCAATATTCACATCAAAGTGTGTGTACGTGTGTATGTGTGTGTGTGTGTGTGTGTGTGTGTGTGTGTGCATGTGTTCCAGTGATGGAATGTTATCCTACGGTAATGCTATCCTACAGAGGCCAGGGACAGCTGCATGTCAGTGCTTACTTAATTACTTATTGTTCTCATGTTTTCATATTTTTCTATACAGCCATTTATTGTGCTGACCTCAATGTAACTGCTGCATTACATCATTAAACTCCCAGAACCCTTTGGTGGGTCCAGACTTACACTGTTGATTTGTTATACATACTTTATATACAGTATATTATGTAATATATACATGTCAGCATAATCTTAATATTGTAGCATATAATTTTAAAATCACAGCACCATTCTAACGTGCATGAAAAGCTGAGTCCTCAAGAAGATCTGAACATCCCTTGAATCGTTAATGAACTTAATTACGGGTGAATACTTGTAGAACCCAGATGTTAATTATGTACAAATTAAAGCACCAAATGACTTGTTACTTAATTAGTGATAAAGAATCCTTTAACTAAAGCCCAGCCAGGAGAAGCAATTGATTAGCTTTTAGTTGTATATAGATTGCCGTTTGGAGGGAGGATCATGAAGATCCTTATTTCCATTCTTCTCTCACTTGGTGCTTATCTGTGACCGTGTACAACACTTTCTGTGTTTATTTAATTATTTATTTATTTATTTTTGTAAGACAAATGGCCCTAATTTATCCAGTAGCGGTGTAACACTGGCTAGCTCATCTTTGATCCTTGGCCCACTTTACACACCGTGCTTAATGAAAGGAGGGGTTACTTTTTACTGAACGCTAAATATGAGCGGAGAAACACTGCTTGTTAGCTCTAATCTGTACAGCTGCTTAGTTAAAGCTCTTGGCACAGGGTGTTTTAAACACTGCACTTAAGCAGAGTAGTTTATGTGTTAATTAAGTAAGTGTTTTGCTGGTTGTGGCCTATTTGTAAGACTGACTGATGTGTATGTAATGTGTAGTAATGAAACAACATCTGTTTCCCTATCTACTTTAGCACTATATTTAGTTTGGAGGGACATAAGCAGAGCTTCAAAATGTATCTTTCTCTGTCGTTCTTTTTCTTCCTTCACCCGGTACTACACCTTCTTGCCTAAACCCACCCAGGACCTTTCGACTGACAGGAAGGCTCCTTTTCTCCACCAGTGCACATTAGAAAAAATTACAGCGTTGACGTTTCTTCATTAATCACGGCAGCCCGGTGATGGCGGTGAGCAGGCGCAGGGCCCCTGGCAGCCGCAGGCACCCCCCCTACTGTGCCACCAGCCGCGCCCCAGACGCCAGCCTCAATGCCACAGATGTTGCTGCCACCGGCCCTGCAAACATATGACTCCTCCACACTCCACATTGCACTCCAGATCTGCTCCATCCCAGCTTTATGGTTCTCCTGTGGCCTCATTGGGGTCGGGAGGTTTGGTGTCTGTCGGGACCATGGATTGATGGATGGATGGATGGATGGATGGATGTATGGATGGAAGCCTGTGAGGAAATGTGTTCCTCAGTGCCAGCTCAAGACATGTGCTTCTGAGAGGGAGTATATCTGCCATCAGTGTCTGATGCCTGAGAGATGGTGAGGGGCTGAAGATATTGTTTTAATTAGTGTGACTAAGAGATTATCAGTTATATAGTGTATTTTGAATATCTAGTAGTAATATGTCAAAGCATCTGGATAGTGATCATGAGTGCAGGTCTGAGCTCTTTGAGACTTCGCATTTTGGGGACTGCCTATAGATGTAAGTAGTGCCACTTGCTTTGCCAGGGATAGTTATTGTTTGCCTGCTAGATTTTGTATGGGAACTTGGGTGAGTTTGGAGTGTGTAAGTGTTCCTTGGGGTGTATAAGCCTTCATGTGTCTGTAATGTTCTTATTTGTGCATATGTTGTCATGAGTGTGTATCGATCATATCTAGCTCATGCGTGTGTGAGTCATTTGTCTACTTGTGTGTGTGTGCGCTCATGTGGGGGCTATACATGTCACAGGGTGCAGTCTGAGTTGTTCATGCCACCGGTGTGTGTGTTCTGTGTCCTGCCATATGGTGGAGACCATTGGGACTACACAGGGAATCAGGCCAGGCTGCTTTCTCAAGTACCACCCCCCCTCCCCAAACCTTCACACACACATCTATACGTGAGAGGCCAGACCTCCATCCTTGGAAAGTAGGACAGGCTGAAGGAGTGAAACCACCATGGGCCCAGATGTGACCCACACGTGCACACGCACACACACATACAAAGTAGAGACGTCTCCCCCATGGTCTCTCCTTATGACCATTTTATTACCCCCCTCTCCCTCCACCCTCCTAATCCTTTGTCTCTCCCAGCTCCCCTGACCACTATTTATAGTCTATATACCGATTCCACACAAGCCTGCGTATGATGTATTATAAAATGCTACTTATTCTAGTTCACAGCAGTAGTGTTATATAAAGTAGTAAAGGATGAAGGCTTTGAAAATCATACTGATAGCATTAGAGATAAATGAGACGTCAAATGTGCTCCTGTATCCAGTAGCTATATGAAAAACAATGCAAAATGACAAAATAAAAGAGAATTTTACCCTATAAGAGTAAGTGGTAGCAATTTATTTCACAGTACAGTAAGTACCTAATATTTATTAGTTAAGTTTGTGACAATTACAAGTATTATTGGTACAAACTGTCCCGGTGTGTAGCGGAGAGGCAGGACACAGGCGCAAAGCCGTTTCAATGAACAGACATTTATTTACTCTAAACATTCACATACATGGATGCATACGTGACATGAAGCACAACAGAAGACAACTTAAGACAGAAACACGGGGATACTTAAAAGGAACACAAACAAGGAACAGCTGGTAATAATTAACAGAATCAGACAGGGCAGACTAGACTAACACAACACAGA
>JAOUQW010000002.1:4224119-4236881 GCA_028565825.1 Olivaichthys viedmensis | reverse complement strand
CACAGGACAATAAATACACAGAACAATAAATACACAGGACAATAAATACACAGGGCAATAAATACACACACACACACACACACACACACACACACACACACACACACACACACACACTCACTCACTCACCCACCCACCGGTCCCCCACCTGCACCCACCTGCACCCACCTGCACCCACCTGCCCCCACGGTCCCCCACCTGCCCCACCGGCCATGTGAGTATGCCGGACTTCTGCTGTCTTACATGCCGCTGAGACTCGGAGTGTGATCTCACATTTATAACTATGTGATCTTTTAAATAAAATTAGATTTGCATATCAGCCCGCCTAACGCGTTCAAATCATTACACGCATGCTATAGGAATTGATCACAGACTGAGTTCCGGCATTGAATTAATTCTCTACAGCACTCTAAGTGTGAGAAACTCACAGAGCAGGAGTGCGACACGAAAAGAGCTATGTATAAAAAAAAAACTTCTGAAATAAATAAACCTGAATATTTGGAAACATTTGGTTTAAATTGGGTATTTATCAACCACCAGAGGCGTGCGAGTGTGATCGTGTTTCAAAGAAGAATTAGAAACGAAATGCAAAATATAAACATGAGTTTTTGATGGACAACTTCAGCTCCGATGTGTATTAAGCGATTTAACCTACACACACACGCACACACACGCACGCACGCACACACACACGCACGCACACGCACACACACACACACACACACACACACACACAGAAGCTGATTATAGGCTATCGTTTAAGCATGCCTAAGCGTCGATCAACTTTTCGCTTTCGGAGATTTACAAATGTATGTTGTCGCTGTTGAACGATCTCTGAGTTAGGTTTAATCTTGTGATTACACTTGATTTCATTTTCATAATAATTCAAATGAAAAGGGATTTGGAATTTGCGCGTGCGACTCCTGTTTTCTCGCGAACACTGATGCCGTGATTAGATTGAAGGCAGGGAAGGGGCAGGCGAAAATGATTGAATTAGCATATCACAAAATCCCCCCCTCTGCTGTAAGTCCTTGCTACATGCTGTGGCTGGGACAGAGCGCGCGCTACGCCTGTGAGCGGATCTGCATTAGAGGGCAGCAAAGGTACTTTTATTCTGCTCAGTGGTGCCGAGCCCGAATGTGTCTTAGTGCTCTACGGGCATCATTTCGTTTTAATGTAGAATGCATTTGGTCTCATCTAAAATAAGATTAAGAGAAGACACCATTTTATTGATACTTTTGTGTAGGCTTATATTATGAAAGGAAAACTACAGACCTGTGTTTCCTCCCACCATGATCTATTGATAATACTTATAGACATCAATTGAAGAAGAAGAAAAAAAAAAGTATCTTGGCACCTAAAGCATGTCACAATGTAAATTCAGAAAGAGTTACAGAGTAATCTATGAACAGTCAATAATCTGAGGTAAATACATGACAATGTACAAGTTTCTAGCAATATAATGTAGTCTGAGACTAGACAAGGTGTTTATTTACATTTATGGACCAAGGCTGTTGATTTATAGGGTTTGATGTGTAAATAACAAGTGCCTTGTGTTTTTATTTAATTTAAGATGTTGTTGCTCACTATGCTGGATTAATATGGCTAAAATGATTGTCCAGGTTTAAAGAGATGGAACTGTCCGAGGTCCTGAAATACCACAAAAAACACAGGAATCCCCAGAAAATTTCATTCAAGTAGCCTGAAACCTGTGATTGGCCTAGCAAACATACTGTAGAAATACACTAGATATGTGCCCTTGCTGTGTGTTAAGACATGTGCTGAAATATTCTCAGAAACCTAATGCACTTTATCCTAATCACACAATACAATAGCATGTTGTGATTTTGCTTTTCACTAAGGACAATTTTGTGCATATATTTTCAAGAGACTTGAAGCGTTGTTTAAGGACAACATACTAATTAAACATGTGTTGCTTATTTAAAAAAGAAGAAGGGATTATGTATAAGCAATCTGGACCTGTGTGCGTGCATGCATGTGCAATTGTGTGTGTGTATGTGTAAAGACAGAGCATGAAAAAGCCTTTCACATGGCCTCTTCCCTAATTTGCATTTGCATGTACCTGGAAATATGTAAAATATTTTAACATGATGTCAGCATCTTAAAACTGCATATTGTTTTTATGTATGTAGAGAGACCACTATTATTTTTAATTACCAAAAAAATAGTTTGTTCAATAGCATTGCGTATCTAAGCCGTAATGGCCAGCCTCTTGATTGATTTACCAAATTTATTACCCAGAACCAATTAGACTTAAGTTTAATAAATAAATCATAAATTCAATCAGCAGGATCTTATTGGATTAAGATTCATCATTTAGGTCATGAAAATATATTTCTTCCAACTACATTATTAGCACACAAGCCATAAATAACCAGGACTGAAGTGATAGCTCCAGCAATATCCTTACAGCATAAACAAAGAACACGCTGTAACCATGCAACATAATAGTGACAAGGTGGAAAGGGGCAAAAAATAGTCTGCGCGAGGGAGGAGGATTTACTAATCCTGGGGTGTAGGATGTGTTGGAGCGGGGCTTGTGTTTCCAACCAGGGGAGAGATACTTAAGGAATGGACAAACTAAAGGGAGGGCTCTAGGCTGCTCTCACCTTCAGCTTGGACGATCTAAAACAATACACTCAAGCTATATCTGTTATCTTACGCTGGCGTCAGTCTGCCGTCGCCTGCTTCTTGCCTCCTTGCGCTAAACTAAAAGAACAGTAACGACCTGTGTGGCAGTGACATAACATCATTAGACGGTGTCTCCAGTTTATTAATATTCCCTCCCATGAGTTTCACCGTGCACTGGAGACTGAAGGTGGAATAGGCCCTTTGGCATCTCATTTGAAGGGCGCATTCGGAAGTTATGGGACCAGGGCGTAACAGACCTGCATAACTTTTCACCTTTGTCAGCAGATTATTAGGATTTGGTTGCATGTCAGTCCTCAGTTTGTTTCTTGGCTCCATTGATTGTTCTTGTTTAATTGTGGAACCAGTCTCCTTCAACTCACCATTCTTTCTGTTTGGCCTGCAGGTTGCAGGGCTGAAATATCTGAGTACCACTTTTATCTGGTTGCTCAGACACACAACACACAAAAGTGTTGTTGAGAATAACTTCTCAAAGGGAGACTAAAAAATGTTTTGCATAGGTGGCTATTTTATATACAGAATGTAACTTACAGTGTCATTATTCAGTCCTTTAGGGGAAAAAAAAAACCTTTTTACCTTTAATACCTGAAAGCATTAAATAATACTTTTTTTTGAAAACGGATGTCACCAAGCTCTGATGGATTTTTTTTTACATATTGTACCTCTAACAGAAGTACATCACTAAAGGTAATCACAAGGTCCAGTGAGCTGAGCAGAGATGCAGTTGAGCAGCTGCTGTGTCCGGGGACAAGAAACAAGGTGACAACTTGCACAGAATAAAACTGAAATCCCCTCACATCCTGTAACAGCTCTCTGCAGTAAGAAAGCAGTAAAATAACAGTTGTTTTCAGATACTAACAGCACTTATTGCCGTGATGATACTACAAAATGAATGTTTGGGAAAAATACATTGTAGACTTTAGTTCAAATAAGACAATATACCCATAAACCCAATAAAAGTATTAGGAACGTTATGTAAAATTAGACTACATATGTACTAAATAACAGTGCCTGTGTACAGGTACTTTTTAAATTGAGTTATACAATATAGAATTGAGTTGAATATATATTTTTTCCTGTAAATGTATATTTTATTTCTTGTATTACTTAAATATTTTTTTTTAAAACCATTTTTACACGAAATTTGGGAGTATACATAGTGTGCATTGCATTACTGGGAATTTACTGAAAAACAATTATTCATACAATAGAAAAAAAAAACCTTTAGAGCCACTACACATTGCTCTGAAAGTTTGTTAACAAGAAGACAAAAATGGCCTGTCGATTCTCTAACCACTAATTCTCTAACTTTGCTTGGGGAATGACAGCATCCTTATAGCAACAGTGAGCTGAGACTGTAACTCTGATATATCTTATGATACATCCTGTGCCTTTAAGCAGCAGTTTAGCACCTGGATGCCTGCCACTGCCTGCCTTCCTGAGAAGGTAACTAAAGTTTTATGCAGCCACATATTTTTATGTCCATCTTCTTTTGCAACTTTTAGTCTCCCTGTCAACATTTCTTAGAATCACTAATAACACGTGTTTTGCAAGCAGGTCACTCGTCCTTAAAATGTTAGGGAACGTTCAGATGGGATGCCAGGATATGATTGATAAGATCTTAAGCTCAAAAGCAGCTCTGACAGCAGCCCTGGAAGCATGATGGTGTGTCTGTAGAGTGTGTTGCATAGGTATTATTTGACGGGACACCCACAAGGATGTAGGTGCTGCACATGTCAGCCCGCCTAGCCAACATACAGTAGATCACTAGAACACACTCCTGCATGCCAGGGTGCTTCACATGCCCTTGGTCAAAAGTGATACGGTTTCATCACGGGATAAAAGATGTACCAGACCTAAATTGGCATGAACCATTTTTGCATACATTTGTACGTGTCATTTGGTATATCTCTTGGTCCCCAAAAAAATTAATAATTTAACCCCATTAACCCCTTAAACTTTCTGCTTATTATTTGGTTATTTATGTTAATGTATAACATTCTGTAACTACTGGACCCACTGATGGGTTCTGAGAGTTTAAGAGACTTTAAGGGGTTAAAGTGAAGCTTTTTGTCAGTGTGTTGAGGAATAGCTGCAAGTCACATGGTTTTGAAACTGGCCCGGCTTGGCTTCAGTGTGTTTTCTACTCTGCTGTGTCTGTGTGTTTCCTGCAGGCAGTCACAGTCGCAGTACCTGAAGTGCTGATTTATGAAGAGTGCAGTAAGTGTTTTCTGGAGGATTTGCAGAAATGTGAGCCCTCCTGAAATAGCTGTTGTGTTTGTTTGTTGTTCATTCAAGGTTGTTTTGGGGGTTGAACAAGGGACATTCTTTACATTGGACAGTTGTGTGTAGTAAGGTGATGTGTGTGTGGGTGGGTGGGTGTCGGTGATGGGGCACAGACCCCAGAGGCTTGCCGCTCCCGTTACGGAGAGAACGATCCCGCTTTCCGTTTTCTTGAAACATGATGCTGCCACTGTTTCAGTGAAGTGTCTCTTTTTCTGCAGCACGAGCTCAGCCGGAGCTGTGTCCTAGTACACAAGCAGGGGGGAAACAAGCCGGTCAGCTAGCCCAGCAGCCTTTTTCTCTCTCCCTCTCCCTCTTTCTTTCTCCCTCTCTCTCTCTCCTGCTCTCCTCTCTCTACTCCTCACTTGCCAAGCCTAGGTCCTGCTTAATGATTTTGTGAGAATTGCGAAACCCTTGATTCAGACTAACCGAGGGAAAAGCAGGCAGGCTTTTACCCTCTCTCTCGCTCTGTCTCACTCTCTCTCTCCCTCTCTCCATCTCTCACTTCTCTCTCTCTCTCTCTCTCTCTCTCTCTCTTTGTGTGCGTGTTTGTGGTCGCTGCACTGACGAAGAAGCGGAAAAGCGAGAGGCAGCCGGAGGGCAGACGTCCTTGTCCTTGAAAGAAAAAAAACAGAAGGCAGAAAACCTGCACTCGAGAACTCTTTGAGGGAAGCCAGGATCCTGTGTAAGTAAGGAGCACGAGGGACCCACTGACCCACCGGGCTCGACTGAGCCATGCTTGTGCTGATTGTGCTAGTTGTATGATGCTTGCTTCTTAAATGCCTAATGCTTTTGACAGGGGATTAGGTGAGACACAAAATGCTGTATGACTCTGAGTGGGCTGCCAAACTTTGGCAGTCGTTTTTGGCTCTTGAAAAACTGAAAAGCTTTTTACAATGTTGTCCTTTGAGGTGGTTTACATTATTTTATTTTAGTCGATTTGTATAGTCTTTAAAAATGAAAGTGTGATGTTGCATTAAGGTCATTATGTAGACTGTTGACAAAGGTCGCCACTGAAGTATTTACAGAACCAATGTTGATAAAGTAATGTGCTGTATCCATATGCTCGATGTCAGGAGCTGCCATTTATTACCAATATAAGCTGATTATGTAGAGCATGAGGGAAACCACTGTAACTATATACACTCTGCCAGCTAATCGGGGTCACTCATGCATTTCAACATTTTGTGGTCATTTTACCATATATTCACCCATATGACCCAGTATAGTGAGAATCAATCACCAACCAGGCAAACTTTTCTTGGTTTGGTCATGCTTGTGTGTTAGTCATTTTTGTGTTACCTCTGCCCATTATGCATCACTCCCTCATTGATACCTGGAGCCTTCTGAATGTAGCTCAACCAAAGATCTGCCTGACTCCAAACTGTTCATATTATAAACTTTGTTCACTGTGTGCTCGAGTGGTCAAAGCTGTCCAGTCCAACAGTAGACGCCTTGACATCATTGATCACGTGCCTGTCAACACATCAACCTTCTCTCTCTCTGGGCAAAAATTAGCTTCCAACTTCTCTGTATTGTTTCAAGTCTTGTGTTTGTACAGAATATCTCTGTTCCCTTTAAGCCTCTATTTACTTCTAATCCATGGTTTGCTTTGCTGTGTAAAAGGCTTCTGAAATCCTGTAGACTTAAAGCAAAGTTGATCTGCTGATTAGTATTCTACTATCATAATGTAGCTGCCAAGTTTTCTGAGTTCTTTCTACTTCCCAATGTATTCTGGTGCATAGCTGAATTTCATTCCTGATTTGCAAGAGGCCCATGTGCATTAATTGGAGAATGCTGAGGTCTTTTGACTTCCCATTACGTTGGTCATCTAAAGCCCATGCAGGCACTTGTTCACATATGCATCTATTAATCGGCTTGGAAGGAGGTATTTGGATAGTTAATCCTTTAGATTAATGCACGATTCTGGAAAGATTTATTTCCTCATGCTGACCGCTGTTGGAGCTGTGTCCAAGTGTTCCTTAAACAGGTTGTCAGTTGTCCTGAATTATTACCACAAATGCTAAATGGATGACATACAGGGGTGCAACACATTGTTAAATTATATCATTTTGTTTCTTGTATTGGCATTTAATCAGTGTAATCTAAGAATTGTGTTTTTCTAATGAAGTCAATGAGGCATTTGCTAGAAGAACATCAATGGGTCAAGTTGTCTAAGGTTCCCATATGTTGTAACATTCCGTTTTGCTGAGGCTAAGTTTGAAATGTGGCTTCTTGTAGAGAATCAGTCTTCAATGGTTTATTGGTGGAGTCCACATAGTGAAGCATGTTTCACCTTTTGAATAATTAACAAGCAAAATAAACAGTGTGGTAAATGAATCCAATCAATCTGAGGGCAGCACACTGCAACAATATTGTTTGTCCTGGACTTCCACTGTAAGAAAGTAGTTCTCTTTTTATGGCTAAAATTTCTCTGAACGACTGAGAACACTGATCTTAGACTAGCAATCTGGGACACTCTTTTCCTCAAGTGCCATGGAGCTCCTGTGCTTAACGTCACAAACAGGAATTGACAAAACAACACCATCGTTGACCTGGGATTAACTTTGTGTTAGCACTGATTTCCAGGAAACAATATCAGTTGGAGAAATAGAGCCAAGGTTATGCAATCAGGCCTCTCATTTGGGGAAAGGTAGAGTGTTTCAAATACAACCCAGTTGTTTTCTTGTAGCAAATAAAGTAACCACAAAGTTGCCATTTGCTGCCTTCTTCTTTTACACATGGTGTGCACAACCAATCGATATTTGGCTCTCTGCAATTCTGCAGTTAAACTACAGAATCCTGTGTCCCTGTGGAACCCATGGTGGCAGCCACGTAGGACCTTTAAAGTTTAAATGAACACATTAAAAGCTCATTTTTATTTGCTCAAATGTTCTCCATAATCAGATATGGTTTATACCATTTTAACTACAGATACAGCTATGGGTTGTCTGATTGTGTACTTGGGTTGGGCTATGGGTTGGGTTATGGGTTGTCTGATTGTGTACTTGCCTGGCATCTGTGGCACTACAAGTGTCACTATTGTTAGAATCTCTTTTAATTTTCACCTCTTGCTATTTTCTGCCATTTATATAAGCCTCCCTGTGTTTTCTTTAAGACTAAGTGTGTTACTCCTACCTTCAAACTCTTAACAGATCAATACATATAGATCCTCCAATTGGAAGCCATTAGTTATGGGGTTTATAAAGCTAGTAATTATTGTGTGTAATCTTGCAGAAAATTAAATTTAGGGTTGTGTACACTGCATTGGGGAGAAGTTTTGCTCTTTTTTTCTGCTGTATTCACAATCTGTCAGCTAGTCTACAGCCCTACTTTTTCATGTCTGGTACTGAGTGGCCAATTTTAGTATTTTGAGCATAATTTACATACCACCAAAAACTCCAAGGAGCAGTTTTAGGACACATAGAAAACGGTGGGTAAAGGCATTGTGGCCAAAAAACAAATAAGGATTGGTGGTTATGTCGGTATATAAATAATGTACAGTCAACTCCAGAACTATTGGCACCCTTCATGAAAATTAGCAAAAATGTATATAAAAAATTATTAACAACATGTAATCTAATTATTTTATTGTATGCATTGTGTTGTTTCATTTCAACACAAAATGTATTTTTCAAACATTACAAAAAAAAACTTAAGTAGTGCAATTTTGTTCCACAAAACAATTGCATAATTATTGGCACCCCCAGGTCAATTAAACCCACAGGTTTTGTGTTATTGTACTCTTTTCTGTATTGATTTGGATATATGGTTGGGGACATTATCTTGTTGAAAGATCTACAGCTAAGTCTTCTCTTCTACAGCTAAGTCTCTCCTGGCAGAGGAAACCAGGTTTTGGTCAAAAACATCCTGGTACTTAGCAGAATTCATGATGCCATTAATATTTACAAAAGCCCCTGGACCAACAGCTGCAAAACAGCCCCAAAGCATCAATAATCCACCACCAGGTTTTACTTTTTCTCCAAACATGCCGATGGTGTGCAGAGCCAAAACCTCAATTTCAATTGTAATTCCAATGATGGTGATTTTCAGGAGCTGCATTTTGTGGGTTGCTCTTTCTCTCTTGTAACCCTTCCGAACAGCTTATCATTATAGAGGTGGCATCTAGTAGTTGATTTTTAAACTATAAAGAATCAAGTAAACTGTGCAATTCTGAAACTTTGATCTTTGGGTTCTTCTTTGCCTCCCTCACCATCGTCTTCACTGAACGGAGGCTGTATGTTTGTGCATCTTGGCAAATTTTCAATTGTTCCAGATTTTAAAAACTTTTTTCTTATGGCCCTGATTGTGCCTCATTGTATTTGTAACTGTTTATGCATTTTTATCTGACGTGTGCAAGTCAATAACCATCTGTCTCATTTGTGTTGAAAGTTCTTTGGTTCTCCCTATAGTGATAGATGACAAAGGGATTTTACATGTGTGCAACCACAAAATTGGTCAAAGGCAGCAGTAGAGTTTCTGGATACTGTATGAGCTAAATAAAAAACTAGATTTTTTTCAAGGATGAATTTATTTACATATTCTTCAGTGTCAATAATTTCACCACATATCTTTTTGAGAGAAAATACTATTATTTTAAAAAGGACATTTTTATGAGAATGTTTTTTGTTAGCGGAAAGGTAAGTACTTTCTCCAGTTGGTTGAGTGCAATCATTGTGTAATATTTCTTTTATACAAAATTTTTACCTACTTTCTTAAATGGTGCCAAAAATTCCGGTGGTGACCTGCCTATTTTACACTACTACACTTTATATACAGAGATGTAGCCATTAACTAATATTGTCTTTAATAATATTACATTTTAAGTAAAAATATACATGCTAGGCTGGATACATGTCACGGTTTCCCCCTCCCTGATTCGCATCACGGTTCCCATGGCGACAAGTACCATGTGCTTTGACTTTTGTTTTCGTTTCTCTTTTGGTCCTGTCTCCGCCCTCGTCTTGTGATTGGCTAGTTTTTCCTGATTGTGTGCACCTGTTCCTTGTTTACCTTTAATTAGTTTGTGTATTTATACCCTCTGTGTTTCTCTGTGTCTTTGTGAAGTCTTGTTGTGCTTTTGCAGTCAATTCTGAGCCTTGTAAACCTGTATCTGTTCCTGTGTTCTAATTCCATGCTCATAGCGTTCTTTCTGGTCAAACGTCCTTGCCTGTTCGTCTGATTTACAATTATGGATTATACTGTCTGTGTTTTGACCCGCACTATGGACTGTGACCATGATTTCTGGATTATCCTAAATAAACTTAATGCCGAGCACACGCACTTGCGTTCTGTCTCTAACCAACCGTTACAATATATTCCATACAGTGGGGTCCAAAAGGCTGAGACCACATTGAAAATCTGGGATTTTTTTCATTGCCACTGTATGGCACTCTAAAACGTAACAGTCTCTAAACCACTTCTCAGGAAGGCAAACAAGGCCAAACGCTTGGCATGGGCTAAGACATACCAGCATTTCATAGTGGGGCACTGGAAAAAAGTCCTATTTACTGATGAATCCAAGTTTGAGATTTATGGCAGTAAAAGAAGGGTTTATGTAAGGAGACGAACAGAAGAGAGATTAATACCACAGTGTATCACAACAGTGAATCATGGTGGTGGATTTTCAATGTGGTCTCAGACTTTTGGACCCCACTGTATGAAACAAGTGTTTTTAGTCTGTCACATTTCCTGCACATACTAGGACGATTCCCAAGCATGTGAGTTTTTTTTTGTGTCATATACCATAAATGTTGTTTCTATTGCTAATAATTGATATGGAGATTGTTGTTTCAACAATTTCACAATTGTATTGCTATAAAATCAAAGGAGACACTCTGGCTCGAAGGCACATCTAATGCCATGTTGTGACGAGAACACACGGGTTAAGGATGAGGACATGATGTAGTGTGATTATGGTGGTGTTTCTTCTCAGGAGCCTTTGTTGCTGGCCTTGACGCTGGATTGGTGTACAACTCTTTCCCAAAAATGGGTGAATACTGGATCCCTGATGATCTTCTCGCCTTCTCCCCGACCATCAAGAACGTTTTCGAGAACCCTACCACCGTCCAGTTTGACCACCGCATACTGGTGAGCACAAGTGAGCACTGCTCTATGGCTTAAAGGGATACTTTAACCAGACACTGGTTAACGGTAAATGAAAGCTAATGTTAATTGTGTGTCTGACATTCCCAATTTTAATAGTGATTATAAACAGATTTGTGTTGAATAATGGAAAAAGTAAAAAATGAAACTGATTTTAAAAAATGACCTCAAAAACAAAATGTGGGACTTGATCGTCAAAATAAGCAGCTGGCAGCAAGGTGAAGGAGAAAATTGTAATTGTAGGATGTTTATTCCTACATTTGGCTTTGGAAGTGTGTTTTTTAAAATTATTTATTTATTTATTTATTTTTCTCAATATTGAAAATATGTAAAAAAAAAAAAAAATTTGACACAAATCTAATTCCATTAAATTAGCTTTGTGCTATGCGATTATTAATTAATTTACGAACCACAAAGTCTGGCAGGGATTACTGCAAAAAAAATCACAGAAGTGGTATTTCGCCACTACTGTGAGAACAGATACCCCGGAACCCTGAGTGAAGGACAAATTACATTAAATGGCAAGAATAACTTGTGCATCTGTTCCATCCATGCCATTAGAGTCGTTTTCTGTCGTAGGACTCTTCAAAATTGCAGCTTCAAGTCACTCACTTTCATAGGAAATTGTTGGTTGTCTGTAGCTTTATCACTTACTACTGTAAACATAGAATAAATGGGGTTCGCCATCATCCTTACTTCGAACACGCTGACATGTAATTATTTCAGAATATAGAAACTGAATTATATGCTAGACGAGAGCTTTTGAGTTAAGAGCTCAAAAGGTGCACCCAATATTTGATGTAGCCCAGTTCACGAAGAGATTAAAGCGCTTAGTGTGAACAGCGAAGAGTAAAGAAACAAAACATTTGGTATCGTCAAGTTAGTTTAGCAGTTATATCCGAAACGTCCATCCCTACTAGCATGACATCATGAGGACAGTTTCTGCTCATCGTCAGACACGTGTGGTGCTCCAGTGCTTGAATAAAATACCGTCTTCCTAATTGTGTGGCTGTACCCTTGCCATCCTGCTGTTTACTAAACACTTGTTTATCTTCCTGTAGGGCATTAGCTCATTGGCAGCCATCACCGGCCTCTTCCTCTTCTCCAGACGCATGCTGCTGCCCAGAAGAGCAAAGATTGCAATCAGCTGTCTGACTGCCATGGCTTACACACAGGTCAGTGGCTCATTTTACACCTTCTGAAACAAACATCAAATGAGTAACTACAGGGTATCTGCAGCGCATTTTAAAAGTATGAGGGGGGAAAAAAAGAGCATAAAATCAATTTTATGAAATTAAGGTTTTAAATGGCATTAATAAGTCAAACACCATATGCAGAGGTCTTAAATATTTTGTTAGATTTGTTTGAATTGAAAAGCAACGCATGTGTATAATACCAGTTTGTTTGGTTGAACAGTATAGTTGTAACTGATTGATTTTGATTGGAGCAAAAATCGGCTTAACATTACTTAAGGAATATCACACGAGAGCGCTGGTTATGCTGGATATCAGCACTGCTGTGATTTTTATCTTTCAGCTCAAAAGTAGTTGTGCAAACTACTAGCTTATCATTTATTCCTGATCTGATCAGGTTAAGTCGACCCCCTTTTCTCTCTTTTGCACTCTTCGACGATTATGATTACGATCTAATATCTTCATAAACATATCAATATTTGTGAATTTGTGAAAGCGGCGCGATGTATAC
>JAOUQW010000002.1:4198415-4216827 GCA_028565825.1 Olivaichthys viedmensis | reverse complement strand
CCAAATAATTAACAATAAGTACTGAATGGCCATTTGATTGAAAACTGAATGAACAAAAGGGTGGTCTCTGACTTTTGAATAGTACTGTAGACCATCATCAATATTCCTTGACCACATTATACTATGTGGAGAGAACACACAGCTCCCATAAATATAAATGTTTGTGTGTGTAGTGGTGCATGCACATGTAAATAGTCACAGAACTTCTCATGACTTGGCAACCAGTATGCTGGCAGCAATAATATGCTGTCTTGAATAAGTTTATCTTTACAGTTGTGATGACAGTGTTGATTCCACACAACAGTCTGGATATCTCTTTATGGTGGAGTGCACACAGACTAGCACTGACAAAGATACAATTTAGCTGTCCCAATCTCTAAAATAGGCATTGCTTCCTTTTTTGCACATGTTGTAGGTTTTTTGAATGGTGTGTGGGATGGCAGATGTCTGTGGTAATAGAGCACAATGATGTATATGCCAAAGATTACTCAGGAGCCCCAGAGGAACCCTGTCAATTCTTCACACTGCTTTCTGGACCAGTGACACCTCTCTCTCTCATACACACATATACTCACGACTGATATCTCCCTCACATCAGCAGTTGTGCTGGGTGAACAGAAATGCTTACACCCAGTGTTCTAGCTCGCTTACCCTGTTTTCCCTGAGCGCAGTGGTGCCGGTTGGCTTTCTTTACCTGTGATGAGTCTGCAGATAGGCATTGGAGCAGGTATGAGAGCCAGATTAGGGCTTGGCTAGATAAAACCATGATGGAAAGATATAGCATGGACAGCACAGCCCTACTAGTCCATTAGATCTGTGTCTTCAAGCTTAGCTTCAATTGCCATTCTTCTAGGCGAGCCCGTTCCTGTTTGGGTGAAGCAACATGATTAGATGTTGGCTCATAAGTTCTTGCTAGTAATGTACAATATACCAGCTATCAGAACAACTGTGCTTGTGCCTTTCTTAAAGTACCCCAAAACATGTAATTTCAAATGATTAAAAATAATCGATTAAATAATTTAAGAAACTACTAAAAATGTATTAGGAACATCTCCACACCTTTTCCCCCTTATTAAAATGCCAGAATCTATGAATATAAATGCACATGCAATTTGGAAATGCTTCCATATTGTTTTGCCATTCCTAAAAGCTAGCCAGCTAACCAACTGCTAGTAAGCTAGCTTGTATTTGTCACAGGTAGACATGAGTGGGATTTTAGTATCTGCATCTTGATTTGCATCGTTATTGTCTGTGATTTATTTAACTGTAGCCCAAACCTGTGTAAGTATATAGTAACAACCAGAATTTTCTTCATCACTAGCTAACTTGTATAGCTAACTGTTAGTAAACTAGCTCTCATTTGTTAAAGGTAGACATGACTGAGATTTTAGTATCTGAGTTTCGATTTGCATTGTTATATTCTCCATGATTTATTTAACTGTAGCCAAACCTGTCAAAATATATCCTAACAATAAAATCTTTTCGGTTTTTCACTAACATTAGCTAAGTTAGCTAGCTAGCACTGAGAAGTCTCTGCTTTAAATAGAAAAATGTGGCTTTTGTACTGTGTTAACAGATTCGACTCAAATACCAATCTACAGTATATAAGCAATCCAAGAGGACTTGGATTTATAAAAATAAAAAAATAAAAATTTTGAGTTTAGGGATTTTTTAATTAGCATGCTTGGAAATGTTTGTTTGAAGAGAACCCCAAATTACTGAGCTTGTTTAACAGATCTTGATGATCTGTTCAGTCAAAGCATGACATTTGCCATGTCATTTTGATGTAGTATGCATGTAATCCTTCTCATTTCATAAAAAGCTTCTCAAGTTATCTGTGTGACATCTCTAGAGAGACAAGATGACATACACATTCACGTGTTCCACTTCCATATTCATTATAATGAATTAATTTGACAGAGACTTCAGAATGGATCATTTCTGCGGTTGAAGGCAGTGGAGCCCCACACAAATATTTAGCTTCTTTTTGAGTCAGTTAAGGCACAGCCTTTAAGCCGAGCCCAGCCTGTACTACCAACATATTTTTGGAATAAGAGATCATGCTTTAGCAAAAGGCTTTTGATGATCCTCTGCCTTACAGTATTTCTGCTGAGAAGCTCTGTGGCTACCCAAAGATTCGACACATATGCGGTATTTGTTTCCATGAAGTTGACGTGGTTTACAGTGTCTCTGAGAGAAGCCAGGCTCTGATGTGTTGAAAGATTTTAACCTACATTGCACTCGGTAATGAAGGCGTCCATCGAGCAGACATAATTCACAAGGCCGAGGTCCAAGAGCCCTGGAGGTGTGCGTCTACGGGATAATACCATCTCTCTCTCTCTCTCTCTCTCTCTTTCTCTCTTTCTCTCTCTCTCTCTCTCTCTCTCTCTTTCTCTCTTTCTCTCTCTCTCTCTCTCTCTCTCTATTTCTCTCTCTTCCCTCTCATTCTTTCTCCCTTGCTAAGTAGAATGGCAAAAGCAACAACTGAAGGCCCATCAGTTCACAGAAAGGCTGTGTGGGGAATGAAGGTATAGGGGCTAGTTTATATCACAACTTCTGTAACCTAGCAGTTTGTTTGCGCCTATACTCAGGAAATAAACATAATATTTAACAACTTTTTCTGTCAAGAACTAAAGAGTCTGCTATTTATATAACATATCCCTGCCAACCAGAATATATGTAAGACCACAGAGCATGAGACATATTGAGTGATATTGATTTGTGGATAAAGGCCATATTTTCAGTTCAGCTCAATTTTGACTTTAGCAAGTGCATGTGTATATACAGTCAACCCCATAATTGTTGGCACCCTTTAAGAGAATGGGAAAAACTGACTGTACAAAAGTAACATTACACACAATTATTCACATTTTTCACTCAAACAATTGAAGAAAAGATAATAAAAAAAACTTCCACAACAGGATTTTTGGAAGGGTTGCATAAAAGAAGCCCCTCCTGAGAGTGACCTACAGCATGCAGCACTTAAACTTCACCAAGAGTCATTAGATATTATTGGAATTGTGTGCTGTGGTCAGATGGACACCATCGGCATGTTTGACAAAAAAAAGGACTATATATATATAAACCATGGAGATGTGTGGGTGTTATGTCTAGGATCCAGTCTTGGGGTCAGAGTCAGGGCTATCCTCTCCACGTTAATCAGTCCTCATTGGCCTACTCATGCAGCAGCAGTCCCAGCGCCATACAACCTCTGACCTCGAGCATGACCCACAGGTCACTGCTAAACACAGAGCTCCTATTCACCAGCAAATAAATACACCAGTGCGCTGTACCATCAACTGCTGCCCCAGAGACGCGACCCCATCCTCTACTCTGTCTCCCTCCCTCCTGCTCTTTCTTACTGTGTCTCATGTTCTGAATTATAGCCACTAAAAATTTTTTCAGCCACCAGCCAAATATTTTCCTATTGATTTGCCACTGTTTGGTCATGTTGAGTAAATGGAGAAGGGGGACGAGGAGTTATTGTTGACTTTTTTTTAAAACAATATTGGAGCATTTGCATCCATTTCTAGTGCAATTCCACCCCTTTCATATCAATCAGCATGTTGGTTTAATCCTTGTTATAAAAAGCAAAGCTATCTCTGGGGAATCTCCAAACACACACACACACACACACACATTTACACTCAGATGGCAGCTCCGAGAGGAAACACAGCAGGATTCCTGTTGTTTAGGTTAGTGGAGTAGGTAGAGTCAAACATTTCACCTGTGTAATGTTTCCCTCATGAATATTCAGAGAAGTCTTCTAGTGAAAGTGCGTGAAAGAGAAGCTCTAAATTTGTTCTGAGCAACGTTTGTGGTCTCTTGTAGTGGCTGACATGTTTGAAGTTTGGAGAAAATGGAAGACTTTAATTTGTTTTCAGAATGATGGAAATGCTGGGAACATAGACGTGTGTGTGTGTGTGTGTGTGTGTGTGTGAGAAAGGGAAAAAAGGGAGAGAGAGTGAGAAAGACAAAGAAATAGGCAAAACTGTGAATCTGAGTGAGTGATGAGACTTAAATGGTTCAATACAAACACAGGAAATTTTACCTGCGCATATGGTACACTGTCACTTTTGCATGAATTTGAATTATTTTTTGTAACAAACCCCTTGAGCATTTTCTCGTGGACAGTATTAGGCCTTCAGAGATAATGCTATAGCTATGCTATTGCTAATGGACATTTTTTCCCATCCTGCTGCTACTGGGACACTTTTTCAAGTTAGATTTACAGTGTACAGACTATTTTTTGCACTGGTTTCTAGTCATATGCTGCTATGGCTATACAGTCCACCCAGTATTGTTCTGTTGTCCCGTCTAGTCAACGTGCACTGTCCTGCGTATTTATTGTCCTGCTTATTTATTGTATATTTGCACTCATCCTCACTGTCGTGTATTTGCACTTTATGTAGTCCTGTATACCGTACTGCTGTATTGTTATATGTTCCACCATGGTTCTGTAGAAACAACATTTTGTTCCAATGTATACAAGCTATATGGAGGAATGACAATAAAAGCCCACTTGACTTAACTATATTTCATATTTGTGAAATTTAGAACTTTCAAATATGTTTTAATAATATTTTTTCCCCCACTGGTAAGTTACTGAATTGAATGTTGGTCTTATGAACTGCTACAGTTCTGCTTTTATGCAATGCTTCATTTCTTATTGCTGCTATCAGAGGTAGGGATATTTTGTTTACCTAATCCTAGTTTAGCTGTGTATGGCTGAGGCATGTAGCACTGAGTTGGTGGTCTTGAATGTCTTTTACATTAATGCAAAACATTAATGGATTAGATGAGTGCTGGACATGTAGCGATGACTAGACTAGGTTCTGCTGACTGCCATTCTCTCTGACTGGAACCAGGTTCATAAGGCAATCGTACTGCTGTTTAAAATATATGCTTGTTTAGGTTAACGGGACATCACCCAAAAGCATGGTGGCCAGTATGCATAATCAAATCTGTCTAGAGATTTTATTCACTGTTAGTAACATTATATCTTTTCATTAAAATCACTAATATCTGGACTAATGGTCTCAGTCTTGGGTTCACAATATCTTGATTTTTTCTTTATTATGCTTATGCAGTACATAACTAACAACATTCTTCTCCACACAAATCTTTTAGCTATTTGCTAGCTATAGTTCTGTTGAATGCATGTAGTATTCGTAGTATATGTAGTTCATGAGAAACACTATGTGTTGTTGTGCTTTGTGTCTGGTGGGTCACGTGGAGCCTGGTGGCCATGTGTCTGACTGTGTCCCTTATTCAGCGCGGCGCCGGGGGGACAGATGGGGCTGCTGAGAGCCGCCCGCAGCAGAGGAATGGCCCAGACGGGGAAGCGCCCCATTCACACCACCCAGACCAGAGCAGGACAAACCTGGCCACTCTTTTCTTCACACCATCTTTCTTTTTGTTTCTCCTGGAGGTCCAGAAGCTTCATTGTTTGCTAATGCTTCCAGTGAGTGATGCACACATACAGTCTGGCAGACAATGAGAATTTTGGACTTTGAGGATTTTAAGGTTTGTGTCATACTAGGATTGGGTATTTCACCTACACAGCTTTACAATAGTGGGTAGGTTTTTGTTTGTGTTTCAGGCTTGTCCTGACTGGGACCGATTACATGGATAAGCCATCACTGGTCAGTCAGAAGTAGGCTAAATAGCTGTTAGTTTGATAACAAGTACAATTTTTTGAAGCAAGTATCATTTAACCATCTTCTCACTGTCATGCTTGTCTGATTCTAGCCACATTATTGGTTGCTGTTTTTCTCTGTCAAGTGTCATTGCCTGCATAGCTCAGATCATGATGTCTCTGAAGTTTTAAATAATTGACTTCCTGTTGGGAAGGCCAATCAAGATGTAATGATTATATCATTACATTTACAGTAGTATTTCAGTAAACATCTTTTTTTATTAACCCTCTGCCTCTGTGTGTCTGTACAGGGCACAGTAACCCAGCAGAGTGTCTTATTGAAATGCAGACATTTTTTAACAGAGTTGCTAAGACATGGAAATTTGAATACTAATTACAAAATTAGTAGACACAATGTAATTTGGTGGGTGCTCAGTTGAGAGAGCATGATGCCTGAAGAAATTCCCCTCTCAAGAGATCATGCCACTGTTCATGACCTTTTTTTCGTTTTATGAATATTAGCAAATGTTAAGTTAATGAGCAAAGTTTTTCTTTGCTATGGAGGTTCTTTGCACACCACTTTCAGCCCTGCTGCACACTTGTAAATTAGCCACGGAGTGCGCTAACATCACCTGTTGAGATGCCGTCTGGAGTGTGAAATGAGCCTCCCGCTGCAGTTTGGTATAGGTGGAAGTTATCCTTTGTTGCCGATCTCGGATCATTTTTGTGGAAATTTCCGCCCTAGATTGGGCAGATCTTTGAAGCTTGAATGCTGGTCCTAAATCAGCAAAGAGGTTAAAAGTCTGCGTTGAGCCTGAGGCTTGGAATCTGACTGTCTCAGAAATGGGCAATCAGTAATATAGAAACAAGGCCTGAATATACGTTCTGGGCTGTCACACCGAGATGCAAAGCTTCCACACAGATATGAATGTTTGTCTGAGGCCTAAGACTGTTGATTTGCCCTGTGCTAATTCAAAAGCATTTGATGCAAATGGATCTACCTCTTTATAATGCTTCCCTGCTGACAAGGTGTAATATAATGACTAGACACCTTCCCAGTCTTTTTTTTGTCTTATATTGAATCTAGAAACAATACTGAAATGACCTACAATAAATAAATGAGTAATGCACATCTACCTGTTTTCTTTTGCAGCCAATTGAGAACCATAACCTTTATTATTTTCTCTGTATGTTAAGATAGTTGGAGATGAGTCTGTAGGCAGAGAAAGAGAGAAGGTATGAAAGGAGGAAGGGAGAGGGGAAGGGTTTTAAATAAGGTTTCATGAAAACCCAGTTAAACCTCTCTACAAAGAAACATCAAGTACTTTCACATGGTGGCCAGATGTCTGTGGGAATTTGAGTAAGTTCAATTACTTTGGGATTAATTTGGGGTTCAGGAGGGTTCACCTGTAGTGTGCTTACAATAGAGGGTGGGGAACTGGGAGACTTACTGGTGTGTTTAAAAGGTAGTTGTGTATCAGGGCTCCAGTTTAGGGTGTAAAAGAATGTAATTCATATGAAGATCATCTTTTTGGGTGTTTTTCTGGTATCTTTTGAAAAAAGAAAAGAATCTATCCCACAGCTAACACAGGTTACTATGTGGTTATTTCTTGGTGAGACAAATGAAAGCTGGTGAATGTGAATGCTGAGTTTGGCATACATAGTGCTACGCAAGATAACTTTTCAACTGCAATATTTTGATTCCTCATTCAGAGGCTCTC
This sequence comes from Olivaichthys viedmensis, assembly GCA_028565825.1. NCBI lineage: Eukaryota > Metazoa > Chordata > Actinopteri > Siluriformes > Diplomystidae > Olivaichthys > Olivaichthys viedmensis. The sequence goes on along the minus strand of JAOUQW010000002.1, from coordinate 4,209,468 downwards.
GTATTTCTCCAGCTGCCTAGACGTTGACAAGTTTTGCTTAACACCCTGAAAATGTATATCTTTGTGAATAAATCATTTTTTTCTTCTCCAGGGTTCCAACTGAAAGATTCCTATTCTAGATATTGCTTTCACATCACAGCTGTCCTAGATAAGATGCTTTTCTTGCAGAAGCTCAAGTCAGCAATTTACCTCAATCTCTAAGAGTAACCAAACAGGAGACAATAATACAGAAATTAAGTAAGTCTATGAGCTTGCAGAATGCCTATAGAAATACCCATTAACTCTTTCACGCAGATGCAGACAAAGGTTAGGAACTCTCTAGAATCTTTAAATGTTTCCCCAGTCAAGCTAATGGTCTGAATGAGGTATGTGCTGATCTAGGGGAAGAGTGACAGTAGAGGCCTGCAAAGGTTGCTGCCTCTCTAGAGAGTTCAAAGCTAACCTCTGACAGTTGGTGGTCATTAGAGAACCTCTTGACACTTCTTCCAGAGAGACTGTGTGTTAACCCTAGGTTCTCTATTAAAAAACTCAGTTCCTATAAGGGTTTAGTACAGTGCGTTAATAGTTTTGATCCCCCCCCCCCCCCCCACCCCCCACACACAAAAAAAAAACAATAGAATAACACTGAGTTCTTTATTTACAATAAAACAGTCTGAAACTGGTTTGATGAGAAGGCAGGACAGCACTAAAAAGTGGTTGTATTTGCTCACATTTCAGATTCAGCAAAATGCAAATGCCTTCCTGCAAAGTGGTTTTTGAACTGCTTGTGTAACCTGTCGAGTGTTTCGGAGCACAACTTAGCTGGTAGACATCTAAAGCGGCTGTAGGAGTAGCTACTCCAATGTTAATGAGCCTCTTACAGGGATCTAACCCTCTTTTATTCTCTCAGGACGAACTTTAGTAGAGGCACAGGAACGGTTTGGTGGTGCGAACTTGTTTTAATGTGTACCATTGTGGACAAGGGTCAGTGTCTCTCACAGATGAGGGAAGCTGTGGAAAGGCACCTCTCATAGGTGGAAAGGGCCACTAGAGGAGTGATCTGACATGTTTTATAAAACAGTGTCATGAGGCAGCCTATTGAAGTGGAAAAACGACTCACTGTGTCTAAACCACAACAAATGGAGGAGAGAGAGAGTGTGAGAGAAAGAGAGAGAGAGCAAGAGAGAGGGAGGAAGGGACAGAAAAACCTGTGCCATGCAAGATGACACAGGAAGAAGAGAATTGACATGGTGGATGTGTCATTTATAACTAGTGCGTTGTGGTATTAACACTTTACTTAAGGGCAGTGTTCATAGGGCTACATAACACCTACATAAGCCCTTCCTGACAACAGGTATAAACTTACATAAACATTTACAAAGGCTTATTCCAACAGGCGTCAGCTGTCTTAAAGACTGCTTTTGTTAGTTGGCAGATTTTTGTTAACATAAGGTTGTGTTATGCCATTGACCTGCAAAGACAGTTGTCATGACCATACAACGTAAGTCAGGCCAAAAAGTGTCATAACCTTATGTCAACAAAAATCAATTTTTGTTGACATAAGGTTATGACACTTTTGTGTAGACGGGATGCAGGATACAAATGCAAAGTCGTTTCAAACATTTATTACACTTCTTAAACAAAACATACACTGAACACGGTAACAGACACAGCATGACATAAACACACACAACGAAAGACACTCAGGACTGAAACACGGGGATACTTATACACAGACTAATTACGGGACAAACGAGACACAGCTGGGAGCACAGAAAGGACCGGCGCAAATTAGACAGACAACATAGCTATGAACGCATGCCGCTCGTCGTCATGGTGACTGCCACGCACAGTCACGTGCACAGCCACGCATGGCGGGGCGCCCATGACAACTGGACTGGTGTTATGTCAACTTGAAATCAAAATGGACAAAAGCAGTCTTTAAGACAGCTGGCGCCTGTTGGAATAATCCCTTATAAATGTTTATGTAGGTTTATGTTATGTTTATGAACACTGCCTTTAGTGAAAGTGTTACCCAATTTTTTATCAACAAATCATAGCATTTATATCAATGGTGTTGTCCTAATATACTGTAAAAGTTTTCCAAACATAAAGCACACCATATGGAGCAATAAACGCATAATCATTAGTATAAATGGTCAAATTACATTTGAATATTAGGTTGATTTAAAAGTCATGTTGACTCTCTCCATTCTAACTCCAGTGGGAGCTTTGCTAAAATGAAGGTTTTGGAGAGCACTTCTGCAAAATATGGACACTTATCAACGATCTGCGACAAATTCTACCTCTTATTTCTTGGGGAGCTGTTCAGAATTGCTGCATATGCCAGTGGGGAGATGTAATCTGTAAACATTGGACTTTCACATTTGGCTCTTCCAGCAGTGCAGGTATAAGCAAAGTGCTGCAGTGGGCTAAAGTACAGGTTTGGGGCCGTGGCACCTCTGAATGGAGTTCAGGCTGTCATTATCTGTCCACACAGATAAAATCAAATTACACCTCTATAGCTCAGCTGTTAAGTTGTTTTCTTTGTCATGGCTCTCTCCCTCTTTCTCTTTTTCTCTGTCTTTCTCTTTATATATCTCTCTCCCCCTTTCTCTCTCCCCTCTCCCTTCTTGCTCACTTGGTAAGGGAAGAGGGAGGCAGGAGCATTTGAGCAGGTGCATTCACGCAGAGGTAAGCACTAGGCATATGCAAGTGCAATTCTGAAATGATCGTCTTGCCGAGAAACACTTGAAATTGTTCTCTAATGGCCCCGGCCTTGTCATATGGCTTTGATTATAATGCGAAAATTGCATTGCCCTGCCTTCAGCATGGACGGATGGAAGCGTAATTGGTGCGTGCATCAAATGTCTCCTTGTTGGAGAGCTAAAAGGGGATCCCCCCCCAACCTTTCAAACACAAACACACACACACAAACACACTTAGTCCCCTGCTCCCTGAGTCTCCTCTGGTCATTGCTAGCCTCTCAGTCAGCCTGTTATGAGTTTTCTAAGTGGGTTATCTATCAAGCTCAGCCGTTATAAATATGCATATCTCCTGCAACCTCAGCCATGGCTCCTATTTCCCCTTCTTGTGTGCATAGATTACACCAGTTAGAATACAATTGCAATGCAGAATATTAACAACAATTTTTGTAATTTACATTTGTCTGCAATATAAGAGGTGCCTTTATTGTTTATTATTAAAATATAACTTTTTTGGGATTGTTGAGAGTTCTAGGCCTGGACTGAAAAGTGTACTACTTGTGAACATCCCTGGGCTACACTGGCGAGGGGAGTTTATACGTTTTGTAAATGGGATTTTCTTTTGTTCATTTAGCTTTTTTATTGTGTTCATTGGATAGTGCTGTATTGCATACTTGTAGAGGAAGTCTATCTATCTCTATCTATCTATCTATCTATCTATCTATCTATCTCTGTACTCTGTGTGTATGGGGGCCTATTTTTTCAGTGAGAAGGCTGGATAGGGAATTCCTTCTCACTTGCTAACTCACAAAAAACACTGTTACAGTAGTTGTTCATTTAAGCTAATATTTGACCCTGTAACAACCATGTTGGAAAACTTGTGTTTGTGACAACTTTCAAGAGCTCTCTCTCATGGCTTTAGGTTAATTTTGCCCATCAAGAGACTTCTAGATCAACTTATTTTACCCAAATTAAAATTTTAATCCCTTAAAAGTGTGTCTTATTATTGATTTATTCATCTCGAAGCATATGAATCAGTAACTACTATGAATTATTCAGTACCTGCAATAAAACTAATAGGAAAGGTATGTAGTTAGGAGAGTGAGGAATGTAAGTCTGGACCGGCTGAAGGGTTAACCGTCCCACCTAAACTGACGGGTTTAAAGGGTTAACCACCAGCGGAGAAAAGGCAAAACAGTATTAAATGGCAATTGTTCAGAGTTAATGAGTCTGATAAGTCGTATGAGTCTACACCTCCTATCTATGTCCACTCAGTAAATAAATAATTTAAACCCCACTCTTGAAGGTCTGGTCCAATGTGCTCGAAGGCGTATTTCAGTTGATCAGCCTTTCTTAAATAAATTAGCTCTCTGACTTTAAGCCTATTTATCTATTAGGGAGCATTTATTTACAGCCGTTCCTGTATGATTTGGCTTCAGACACCGGCCTCTGTCTGATCCTGCACCACATGAACTTCTGTTTGGATCATTTTACATTGCAACCTTCCAACCTGCATTTATTTGGGGTTTTTTTGCCCTCCCCTACCTCTTGCCTATGTGCTGTATAAACTCTTTTGAGGAAGAATGTTGTTTTGGGGATAAGCGTGCAGCTGCCCTCGTGATGTGCAAACAAACATGCCATGAAACACAGCTAGCTAAAGTTTGAGGGAGAAAAAATGCACATATAAAGAGCTTTGTTTTATTAATGAGCCTTTAAAAGAGAAAGTATCTTTTAAGTTCCAAAGTCTCTGATTCCACCTGCAGGATGGTTATTGTGTGTATGTGTGTATTTTATGTATTTATCTATTTATTTATTGCCTTCCAGACTCGGGCTGTTCGTTTGGGTTTGATTGAGATTGCACACCTCCACACACAAGCAGTTACTACACTGTAGCATCGAGCCCTGTATTGTGTCTGTGTGTGTTTTTCTTACTCAAACGCACTTTAATAAATTCTCCCTAATTCATTTTTTATTCTCTCTGGGGAGCAGCCTGCAGATTTGTCTCAACAGAGGAAGCATTGGGTTACCTCCTCTAAATAATTGATGCCTCTTGCTTCTCTCCCAGCCGTGGCTGAAATCTCAAAATATTCACTGGCTTGAGTAAATATGAAGATTGCCATAGAAAGCAAGTCTGTGTGTGTGTGTGTGTGTGTTATGTATGTATAAGTGTGAGTGTGTGTTTGAGATTGTGTGGCTGAGGCGCTGGTTTAGACCGAGTTTTAGGCCACTGTTCTTGCACTATGTATGTGGGTAGTGCCTGCGTGCGTGTGTGTGTGTGTGTGTGTGTGTGATGGCCCCTTTTCATGCCACATTAATGATGCGGCAGGCTGAGCAGGGGTTAAATGGCGTGGCAGAGATTTGGTTGTCCCTCACTTTGCTAACAGACCCACACACACACACACACACACACACATACACACATGCACGCACGCACGCACGCACCCACATGGGAATCTCACCCCAGGGGGCACCTTCATCTATTGTTCTGACTCAAGATTTGCTGCATATTCACATGGAAGTGCCAGCAAAAGTGCTTCATTGTTGAGAAAGCGTAAATGATGAGAGGTCCTGTAGTCAAGCGCACTTAATAACTCCCCACTTTTTTTCCGCTTTTGCCTCGATGGACAAGAAATGTCTGCCCATCCCATTGTTGGTACCTACAACCCATAGTTCTAATTTTGCCTGTTAATATGTAACTACAGTAGCTGTCACATGAGAGCTGTTCAGTTTTCGGCTTCTCTGTAATGGTGGCGCCTATGTGTGTGTGTTTAGCATGGAGAGAGTGCATCCCAGATTCACTGCTGTGTAATGTATATGCCTTGTAACAGAAGGCTCTATACTTTATACTATTGTATTGAAAGCTCTGTACGGTGAAAGTGAGCTCCCTCGTCGTGTCTTCCTAAAAGAAACGAACAGCCGCGTAAAGAGTGTGATATTAAATGATCGACATGTGAGGATAGCGTTTCGGCCGATAAAAGTATTGCGGTGCAGGAGTACTTTTACCAGCTGCCTAATGGAAGAGAGACCAACAACATGGCTGGGTTAGGTGTCTCTGACCCGAACGCTCTCTCACAAGCACACACTTTATTTATTTCCATTTTCTCCAATATGTTGCAAACTCACACTACGACTCACACCTAACACGCATAGACACCCCACACAAACACACATCTACACTTACACACTGATCTCAAACACCCACCCAGTAACCTTACCAGATTAACTTTTAGGGAGGTCTGTCAACCTTAGTGCTCTCTGTCTCTCTATGGGTTTGACCCCAACTACCAATTATAGCATCCTGTGGCCCTCTCTCTCACCCACACACCGCCTCTGTTAACACTAGTTAAGTTTGGTTAAGCGGCTGGGTGAGAGTCTCCTTAAGTGGGTTAATATGTCAAGCTCTCATCCCTCGCCGACTACATAGAAGTTAAGGTTTTAGTCCCCCAAGTGTGGGATAGAATCTGTTTACAGCCTGCTTCAAACTGTGATCGCCCTTTTGCTTTAACACAGTGTGCCATCGAATTTAACGATTCTTCAGTTGTCTTTGTTTGATACCCCTCCCTTCGCCACCTAAATGCTGAGGGTTGAGTCTCTAATAGATTAAAATAAAACAATGAAACAGACAGCTGATACGGATATCTGTTGTTTTATATTAATCAGAGCCCAGTTTCCCAAAAGCATTGTAACGCTAACTGGTAGAGAGAGTATTCAATGTGATGCTCCCTTTACCATTTATCAATGATCTTTTTGCTGTGATGCTTTTGAGAATCTCAGCCCAGATTGAATAGGTTGCCATTAATTATAGCGCTTTTCCACCGGACAGTGTGGTATGGCATGGTTACTTATCCGAACCCAGAACTAGCCATACCTTGGCCAAGTACCTGTGCTCGTTTCTCATTGCATAACGCTATGTGTGAAATTAGTTCTCTGGAGGTTGTGGGATGGTGACATCATTTCCTATGCAAAATGCTAGTGTTGGCTGTATACACTAACTACAGTTGCAACAATGGAGGAGCTTCAAGGTCTGATTTTCCTTTTACTCTGCATTTGGTTTTATGTGAAGAGACAGAGACAGCAAGACTTTTCCATTGTACACAATGGGAATGTTACCAGACATTATACTGAAGTCTATCTATGTGCCACACAGTCAGGTAAAAAAGCAATTCTAGCTAGTTAGGGGTTTTTCAATTGGAATGGCAGTTGTCTGATTTCAGCGACAAATCGTGACGATTCCTTTACGATTGTGTTTGCCCAATTAATGGTCTGCACTATTTCTGACTCCTCCCACATTTGTCCCTGATTTGTACTCTTGGTACCCAGGCAAGAAGGGTAACCAAATTCAGCATGAGTAGAGCACTACGATTCTTGATGAAATGGGGATCATGATTTTTTGGCTAAGGATTGAGATCACGATTCTTTGACACACCAATTTTGTACGGAACAATGTGTATATTTATTAAATTCTTACATTGCACCAGCTCCATTACTGCAGCTGACCGTAGAAGCTCCATTTTCGTAGCGGATGTTTGTGAATGCAGCTTGTCTGCATTTTGAATTATGATTTACTGGCACATTTGTACTGTAATAGCCTAAATTCTGAGCAAAAATAACTGCTATTTAGTATAAAACTTTTGCCCCTGAAAGTTAAAAGGAAACCACCAATATTAACGGCTGGTTAAATAATTAGTCATGGCAATGTTTCGGTAGCAACTAATAAACCACTTGTGTAACTTAGGCAAAAATCAGTCTTGATAAATGCGCTCTATGTGTAATGCGTCACTGGCAAGCTCTAAGAGGCAGCGCATGCAGCCATGACTCACTCAACCCATTCATTCATTTTATACATTTAGTCGTTGATTGTTTAGTAATTGGGAATTTAATATTCAATACATAATATAAAACATTTGTTTAGGACAAAGTTGTTCCTTCTCTTTACAAGCAGGCGTTTGAGTCATTTTAAAATTCACTCATAGCTTAGCTTTCGGACATTATTTCTCCCCTTTTTCTTCTGTAGACTCATCACACTTGAGGTGCCCGAGTGCAAATGCTGCATAATTGACGCTGTTCTTGATTCAAATTGCATTAAGAAACGAATTAAGATCGTGATTTTAATACGATTTTTGTTCACCCCTAAGCACGAGTACTTAGGGTGACTTGACAGATGTGGGATTACAGATTTGTTACCATCAGCGGTTAAATTGGAATGTAGTAGGTGGGGAAGCCTTTATTCTTTTATGTGTGTCAACAATGTAAACACAGTACCATTCAATTTATGTGTTACTATATCGAGTTCTCAACATTGGTATAAGGGAAATATGATATCTCTGTTTCTGTCCTATGGGTTTACTTTAACTAACTACAATTGGGTGGCCAGATCTTAAGGTTTCAGTATTTCTTATTTGTCAATTATGGCATCAAGATAATATCAAAATATCTTCTGATTCTAATATTTTCTGGCAAAGATACATGAAACAGACTAGCAAAATTTATATATCAAATGTATATGCACAGCAGTTAACAATTGACTTGACTGAAGGAATACATTTTACAAATTTGAAATGAAAGCATTTCTCTATAAACTGTGTGAAACTAAATTACATCATCATCATTATTATAACCATTATGTCATGCTATGATTTACGTATATTTCCATCAAATTATAGTACTGGAGCTCTACTCCACTTGCGGTTTAAACCCACCCCCGAATTTAACCCCTGGTTACTGTGTCATCCCGTACTTCACTGTCTGGTGGAAAAGTGCTATTAGTTTCCTTCTTAAAACCTAATTTGTAATTCCAATTTTAACCGTTGCGCTGATATAACTGTTTAATCTACATCTGTTTCTCAGGTTTAAGAAGCATGCAGCACATAGGATTTTTATTTTATTACAATATGTACTTCAGGCCTCCAGAGTAAAGCCAGTAGGACCCTGATTGAAAGCTTGTAAAAGCAAATCCTCCAGTGGTACCCCAGTAGCACTGTGGGAGAGGCTTTGACACTAACACTGTAGTTTGTGTCAGACACTCACCCTTGATTTTCTGTGTGTGCGCTTTGGAGACACTATGCAAGTCCATGATTTGCTTCACCACACACCTACACACACACATACACAGTGATTCTTTTGCAGTGGTGAAAGGGAATTAGCGCAGTGGCTCTGTTTGATCACGCTTCAGCAGTTCTCTCCCCCTTTTCCTCCAGGGTCCTGTGGCCTTCACCTATCTACTGCTGAACTCCACAGTGCAATCACATGTACTGGTATCATGTTTTACACACATGCTAGAGGAAATACCTGATGATACACAGGAAATTGACAACTTTTTCTGGAATGAGGGGCAGGCATGGGATTCTAATCACTTGTGTGCATGACTTGGAGGTCTGTTGTTGTGTATTAAAAGTTGTTAGCTTGGTATATTCTTAAGCTCTGCACCACAATCAAGCCTCCAGCACCGGCCAGCTAAAGTGCACAGACGCACAAACACTCAGGCCCATGAGAGGGACAAATTAGGACACAGGCAGTAGGGATTGCTCTGTGAGTTTGCATATGTGGGGGAATATGTGTATGTGTGCCTCAAAATAGCACAGTCATCTGTGCTGTTATAGACCATCACATATTAACCTTGTGTAAAATGCATTGTCAAACAAAGCAAGTATGTAGTCATTAGTCTGCGGACTATGCAGGATTACCATCATTAGCACCTTTTTACACAAATCTAGGACCAGCTCCATCTACCCAAACTACCTGGTTAGCGTTTAACCATTATAAGAGAATCCATCAACTGGTCTCAGATTAGCAGAAAGTGCAACCTATTCCAATCTTGTCTTGGGAAGATTTTTATCAGCTCATATGTGAGGATAACATTAGCATGCACAGTGTGGCACTAGTAATAATCTCCTCCTGTGGAGGAACCTTTAAAGCTCATCATAACCTGTGCTATAAGCCAAACTCAGCAGCTCCCTTACTGTTTCCTGCGTCCACTCCAGCTGCATTATTGAAAGGTATTTCTCAGGTCGTCATGATAACCTGTGATGTGTGCATGCATGTTTTGTGAGCATGTGGCAGTGAACGTGGCTATGGTGCGAAGTGTTAGGCTTAATATTTTAGGCATGGAGAGGAGGAGAGAGGAGGAGGAGAGAAGAACTGAGTGGAGGAGTTTTGAAGAGTTATATATGTTTCTGTCTGGGGAGCTTTAGCATGAGGAGGAATAAATAGAAATGGCAGTGTTTGAGCTGCACCTCTCTTCCTCTTATCCCTCCTCTCTCTGTTTTTCTGTGTTTTGCTCTTGCTCATTTGCTCTTCCACTCAGTGTGTAGATCCCTCTCTGTTGCTTTCCTCCCTCCCTCCTCACTCTTCTTCTGTGTCTTTCCCCCTCTCCTCCAACCTTGTGTCTGTGTGGTGTGTGTGTGTGTGTGTGTGTACAGGCATAAGTGTGCCACTCTGTGCTTTGGGGACCATCAGAATGGTTGTTTTGAGGACAACAGCAGGGGGATAATGAAAATGCTTTGTTGATTTTAAGGAATTACCAGCCAATGTAGTCAAAATAAATATAATCAGCTTTTTGGATTAGTTGTCACAGGCAATTTTACCTACTGACGGTGATTATATGCCCGAGTAGGCAAGTTGACCAGCCTCTCTCTAGTGACCCATCTCCCCCACTCCATAAAATGCCAGCAAATAGCAGTAAATAAAGACTGGGAGCATTAGTTATCTGAAATAAACAGCATCAGCCTATATAATGTTGGGTTGAACTTCAAAGGAATTTTGTTGGACTCGGAACGGTTGCTTGCTCCTGTTTTCAGCAAGTTGGCCAGGGGAGCTGGCTACTGGGGCATAATAAGACTAGTGCTTGCAGTTTTTGGATCGCGCAAAGGATTAAGTTTTTGGTGCACTGTGAAATTGATCTAACATGTCGTGTGAATTCCTGGTGAGAATGAGGTAGGCTATAGCAGAGTAAAAAAAGGAACGTTTATGGCCTTTCCATACATTAAAGGACCTGTTCAACCAAACATGTCAATGTTGTTAAGCATGAATGAAAACTAGCAGAAAGCTGTTAGCGTAAGCTTATTAGCATAATGCTAACAGAACCCTGTCATTTTAAATTCATTATTAGCACTGGCTGTTCCTTAAAAGGATGGAGATGGTAAAAAATGGCTGTTTTTTCGAATCCGTTTGCCGGGAGAATCTCACCGTGTCGAGAAACTAACTTTTTTTCTTTCTTTTCTAATCCGCGTTTTTTTCCCTATAATTTATTATTTTCTCATCCATTTCTCTCCGTTTATTTCGTTTCCTCCGCGCTTCTGCGTTTGCTCGAGATTTTTTAGCGACAGCAAACCGATATAACCAAGCGGATAAAACAAACTTCCAACAGAAAA